>JBAMJR010000264.1:705000-713607 GCA_038501785.1 Myoxocephalus aenaeus
GACTGCTAAGAGCTGCATGAATGGAGACGGAGAAACAGGCTGACTAATGAGATTGGGTGCTACATTGTGGGAAGAGAGATGGCTTTAGCTCCAGAGGATAAAGGCTCCGACCTTTTTAAACAATGTTAAAAGGTTTTTTTTTCTAAGCGAAGTCCCAGCTACTGTTTCTATTAAATTGCTGTGAAACCATTTGTCGGCGCTCACACTTTGTTCCAGGAACTGATTAAACGTCAGATACTCGATTGATCGATTGAGGAAGAGAGTGCACGAGCAGCAGACTATGAAACCGGACACCGTGTGTCTATTTGAACATTACATCATTTTATTTGATTAAATCTGGATTCATCCAAATCGATAACTCATTATTTGTTTGCCTTTTGCTTAGATTGAGCTGTCTAAGCTTACAGCTGTAATATATTAGGAATGGAGAAATGATGCCCTGAAGGAAATGAAACAAATAAAGGTATCTTCACTCAGCACTGGTATAATTATACAACTTTTTTTATTATTTCTGCTGAGAGACTAAGCGTAATGCTGGTGTTTACGAGGAAGTGGTGCATTTATTTCAGTTTAATCCCTCTCCCTGGCCGGCCGGAGCGGTCAGATGACAGCCGCTAATCTCTGGACCGCCTGCCTGGCTGACTGCCTGCTTACTAATGTGGGATTAAACCCCGAGCACGCCTCTGTCACGTAGCCGGCTCTCTAAACCCCAACCAGTGGGGTCAGCGGGGAGGATGACCGGTGAACCGGAGGAGCCGTGTCACGTCTTTTCTTTTCTCACCACTTTGAGATTCTCTCTGAACCCTGTTGTCTCTTCTGTGTCATTTCAAGCACTTTTTTTTTGTTTACCAGTTGCATTGATTACGATTGCACTCAAATCAAGCAAGGCGCAGCAAAATTCCTGTACGAACGCATTAGCGGATAAATGGCAAATTGTACCGGTATATTGCAACGTCAAATGTGATTAATTTCTATCTAATTTGTTCATTTTACCACTTCCAGTCCTGCAGTCCTCCCCGTGATTGCTGCCTTCAGGCACCCGTTCCCTGTTCCCCCATTAAGCTCCCCAGCACACATACTGGCCACTTTCCTTCAATTGTCCACCACGAAACCTTCTTCCACAGTCAATGTGCTCTTTTGCAAACCATGTCGGTTTCTGGACGTTAACCAAAGAGGCCACAGAGGAGCAGAAGCATCTCATTGTTGGACGAAAACAATGAAAATGGAAAGTCAATTGGGATCGTTTTTCTTTTTTTACATTGGTGGCCACATAAATCAGACGTGTCTATACGTGGCCGCTTGAGGAGGGCAGGACTGGAGGTGGATGGGTCCAACAAAAAGGTGTGTTCGACATTGCCTGTTATCGTTTTGTTGCATAAACCTAACGTTCATTATGTCCCCCCCCCCAGAAAAAAAAAGTAGTTCAGAGCGACACAAAATAAACGGACAGTTCCTTTCCCTGTACACAAAACCAATAGATTGCATTTTGTGTCAATGCTGAGAGACTGTGTTGCTCAAATGAAAACGAATCACCGAGTTCAACATGTGGGCTGCAAATAGCTTCACTCACGTGCAGGTGTTACTGGCCTGCACACCAGTACTGCCAGTATATTACGGATGACAAAGTCAGTCATTTTGGGGTGAACTGTCCCTTTAAACACAGCCTCGCACTCAGAACTCTGTGCCTCTTTCAGGAAGTCTGCCCTCGAGATGTTTGTCACGTTTCCTGTCACGTGACCTTCCCTTCAACGACTCTGACAGCGACTCTGCAAACA
The DNA here is from genome assembly GCA_038501785.1 of Myoxocephalus aenaeus. NCBI lineage: Eukaryota > Metazoa > Chordata > Actinopteri > Perciformes > Cottidae > Myoxocephalus > Myoxocephalus aenaeus. The sequence continues at coordinate 706,776 of JBAMJR010000264.1, forward strand.
CAATCTGCACAGAGAGCTTCGGCTGCCGGCTGTTTGACAGACGGAGACTGAAAGAAAGAAAAGACAATAAATGAACACCACTTTGAATAAATGTACGTTTGATCGTCTCCTAATTGTACGAGAGCTGTTTCTTCTCATTTTCTGTTTTTTCCCCCACCGAACAAACGCAGGACTTTCACCCAAGAGGGTCACATCTATATAAATGCATCTACAATATGTTCGGGAGTAGTTTATACAGTGTTACACAAACCGGCCCTTTGAGGGCGACCCCGATGCTGATGTGAACCCCGGGTGAAAATGAGTTTGACACCCCTGATCTAGATGCTTCCAGATTGTTCCTCATTGCACAGGAAACCTACAACTGTAAACGCTTGCCAAGAAGTCGTCAGTAAACCAAGGTTTCCGTTTACGATTGGTAATTATTTTTACCTCTCACCTTACTTTACAACCTGTATGATAATCTGAGTGCCCTGGATGACCTACTTTTTGCTGAGTAGTTGTGGTCCAAGGTCTCAGCAATTACCATCAAGGCCAGTGTTATTATTATTATTGATAGAACTGACAGTCAGAACCGCAGAAGCCTGAGGAGCCTGAACCTGTTCACTGGTAACATCGCTCATGTACACATATATATACACATATATATATGTACACAGCTAGTGTATCACCACACATGTTATTCCTAACTTTGTTTTCTTTCTTTCTATATATATATATATAAACCAATAAAACAAAGTTTATATAAAAGAAATAAAACATAAGAATGGTATAACCTTTTTACTGTGCCACAATAAAAACATGAGACCAAAGGTCACACCACATCCTGCCTTCCGGTTGGTTTGTGGTTGTTTACCAAACCCATAAAACCGTTACCGAGATTCGTATACAGTCTATGTTGCACAAACACTTATTTTCGGACTGTTGAAGAGAGTCTAAAACTCTATTCAACCCTTTATCCACCATGTATGAATGACTAATGCAGAATGTTTATTAGAACAGATTAGATATTCCTTTATTAGTCCCACAGTGGAGAAACTTGCAGGATGTGCAGCAGCAAACAGGGTAAAGTGCACACAAGAGACAGTAAAATCAAAACAAGTATTATAAATAATTAACGGTAACAAACAGTAATAACACAGTAAAAAACTACAATACTGAATGATATATATATACAGACAGACTACATATAGCTATTATGGGCAGTGTATTAATTGCACAGGTTGAAGGGGTTGAGGTGTGTTTGTGGTATACTGGGAGCTCAGCTGGTTGTGCAGCCTGACAGCAGCAGGAAGGAAGGACTTTGGGTATTTTTCCTTCACACACCGGGGATGAATCATGAACTGCTCTTGTTGTAACGTGTTGAAACTAACCTACTTTTCTGTGCCAACAGGAACTGATAGTTTATTTCCCCCTGCTGCTAAATGAGCCAATAAAAAGGTTCATGGTAAGTTTAATGATCCCTATCTGACCTACTGCTTAACCAGCTTGGCACAAGCCAGCAGCACAACATTAAAACCTATCCATATTCTCCATAAACAAGCTCTAAAAACACTTGATAAATGTAAAAGGAGGCCTGTTCTTTATGGTGAAAAACGTGAGCGCTAACGCACAAATTCAAGGAGCTGACGGGATTGCATTTCACTGGAGTTGTGATGTTAGCTTGTGACGTTAGCTTGTGACGTTAGCTTGTGACGTTAGCTTGTGACGTTAGCTTGTACGATGTCATGTGAGAAATATATTGATTAATTTGATGAAGTATGTGCTTCAGTTTTTTTGAGAGAAATTCTAACATCTAGCATAATTGTATTGTTTTATTCATACGTTAGCATCGATATCAACCGGGAACAACGGTACCACAGGGTTAACGTTAGCCGGCTAGCAACCTTAGCTTAGCTTTTGCGCTAGTTGGCCGCGTTACAGCCGCCAGGCTTCATTCCATGTACACGCTCCACCTCATTGACCAGTTTTGGGGATTAGCCGGGAGTCGGGACTGTGCCGTCACTTCATTTTGTCTCTTTTTGGGTGGCGTCTCGGAGACTACGTCCATGTTTAATACAGTCCTCCTCCAGACCACTTCATTTGATAGGAAAGTAAGCAGGATGTTTGGTTCCTCGGAGCAGATTTCAGTGGTCATGCTGACTCATTTGAATGATGCAAAGTTGCCAGGAACAAGTATGTGCGTGTATCGTGTATTTTTTTACAGCGTGCAAAATGCAGCCTGGATGTGTTTGCGTGTTTTGTTTGTTTATGGAGATCCTAAACAAATCTGTCTCTCAGTGCTTATATAGCGTGGACAATGATGTGCACCACGTCCACGTGTGTGTGTGTTGGTGTCGTTGTCTTCTGGTGTCGTTGTCTTTGTCTTATCGTTGTCTTCTGAAGGACAAAGTTCATTGCAAACCATCCAATGGATTCTTTGCCATCATAAAAAAGCAATTTATGTTAACCCTTTTAAATGCGACTTTTATTGTCATTATATTTAATGACAATAAAGCTTTGAACCTGCCATATTTTTTTTAACAATAAATGTTCATATGTTGTTAAAACAACCCAAAGACCTCAAGAGAAGACACTGTGGCTTCCATCGCATTTGAGAATGACTCATTTTACTTTACTTATATGAATTTCCACACAGCAGATTCTCACTTTGCAAGAATAGATATCGTGCTTTTCTTCTGATACAGTTTATTTAAAAAGACTAAATCCAACCAGGGTGAAAGCTCAGGTACAATGCACAGACGTGCAATGTACCTAAAGTTCTATATTTTTGATTAACAAGAACTTTAGACGAGAAGATGTTTTATCAAGTTGCTGGCGTACGATTTATTATTCTAATAATAGATAACAATTCAGTACATTTTAGATTTTTGTTGTTGTTTCATTTCCTTTTACAAAGTTAGGAAAACACTGTTTAAGTCAAGCCTGGTGTTGCTTTACACATACAATGATCCCATTGACGTCCACACAATGAAGCATACTTCCTGTTGATTTAACACTATTGGTCCCAAAGCCCAGGTATGGATATCGGGACTGAAAAGTCTGATCGGGGCATTTAATATACAATACTTTCCAAAACTTGGAAGCTCTCACCAGAAGATGTTTTTCCTTGAGACGACAAAGTCCCCTTTAGTAACGGATCTGGTTAATCCATTCCGAACATTCTTGTGAATTATGAATGTGGTAAATGTGCTAATCCATTTTAACCTTAAATGCAGGGGTGCTATTCTTGAGAAACTAAGCGAGAGTACGCTGGATAAAAAAACTCACTCAGAGCTGCAAACTCTTTTCCAATGAAAGTAGCTTCCAGCACTAAAAGTCGCTCCAAAAGGAGCAGGATTTAGCGAGGAAGTTGCTCAGTCATTAACAACCCATTATTCAGTACAGGCCCGGAGAATTTCAACAAAAATATGTAAAAAAAAAAAGTTTAACTCTGCCCTAACCCTAATTTTTAATATATATATATATATATATATATATATATATATATATATATATATATATATATATATATAAAATACACTGAGCTCATTGCAGGAGGGCACAAAAAATAAATAAAATAAATAAAATAAATAAAATAAATAAAATAAATAAAATAAAATAAATAAAAAATAAAAAATAAATTAAATAACCAAAAAATAAATTAAATCTAAATTAAATAAATTAAATCTAAATTAAATTAAATTAAATTAAATTAAATTAAATTAAATTAAATTAAATTAAATTAAATTAAATTAAATTAAAAAAATAAAAACGTACTTGTTTTCTACATATTGGGAGGCGTCGTTAAAATGTCACAAAGCAGGACAACAAACACCATCCTTATCTCCACCCGGCTGCGTCGTGGTAAACTTCACAACACGTGGCTCTGGATAGATAAACCTGCAGGGTGCATTTGGGGTCTTTCCTCCTGAGAGGCTGTTGATTGCGTCTTAGTTTTTGCATGAACATTAAAAACAAGTCTGCTTTTTATTCCCCTGCCTTCTTTTTTTATGAGTATAGAGCTTTGCTGAACTTCCTTTCTTTTTTCCTCCCTGCCTTCCGTCGTGGCTGAGCTCTTGTGTCTACATTTCACCCAACTTATTACTCATTTTATATTGTTCTTTTTTGGTGGTAATTACATTTACATTTCGGTTAACTATTGGTCACTGCATTGTCTTCTATGTTACCGTTTGCTGATAATTCTGGCTCATTAATTTCCCTAAAACATGTTCCCCAAACTTCTTCCTGAGATAAATTCTGAATTAAATCAAATTTCTAAACTGAACCAGTTTCTTCAATTGTCATTGTATTTAATACCATGATGCCAAAAACAAAAGGGATTGAATACGATGATGATAATTCTTCATGAGATTTGGTTGTGTTTTACTTATATGTCATGTGATCATTACGTCTGAATAGAGTTGTGTTCTGCAAGATCTATTATTGAACTAATGATAAGTCAAATGAGTTTATGCAACTGAATCCTGCCAGCTGAATAAATATTCATTTTTATATCAAGATCAATTTGTTGGATTGTTAAATATTTACTTTTGGTTGATTTAAATGCTGTTGAATTTCTAAGTGTATATACTGTTTAATGTCTCTTGACTTATTATTTACCTTTTTAATGACTTTTTATTAACTTGTTAATGTCTCTTGACTTATTATTTACCTTTTTAATGTATTTTTATTAACTTGTTAATGTCTCTTGACTTATTATTTACCTTTTTAATGACTTTTTATTAACTTGTTAATGTCTCTTGACTTATTATTTACCTTTTTAATGACTTTTTATTAACTTGTTAATGTCTCTTGACTTATTATTTACCTTTTTAATGTATTTTTATTAACTTGTTAATGTCTCTTGACTTATTATTTACCTTTTTAATGTATTTTTATTAACGTTTTAATGTCTCTTGACTTATTATTTACCTTTTTAATGTATTTTTATTAACTTGTTAATGTCTCTTGACTTATTATTTACCTTTTTAATGACTTTTTATTAACTTTTTAATGTCTCTTGACTTATTATTTACCTTTTTAATGTATTTTTATTAACTTGTTAATGTCTCTTGACTTATTATTTACCTTTTTAATGTATTTTTATTAACTTGTTAATGTCTCTTGACTTATTATTTACCTTTTTAATGTATTTTTATTAACGTTTTAATGTCTCTTGACTTATTATTTACCTTTTTAATGTATTTTTATTAACTTGTTAATGTCTCTTGACTTATTATTTACCTTTTTAATGTATTTTTATTAACTTGTTAATGTCTCTTGACTTATTATTTACCTTTTTAATGTATTTTTATTAACTTGTTAATGTCTCTTGACTTATTATTTACCTTTTTAATGTATTTTTATTAACGTTTTAATGTCTCTTGACTTATTATTTACCTTTTTAACGTATTTTTATTAACTTTTTAATATCTCTTGACTTATTATTTACCTTTTTAATGTTTTTTTCTTAACTTGTTAATGTCTCTTGACTTATTATTTACCTTTTTAATGTATTTTTATTAACTTGTTAATGTCTCTTGACTTATTATTTACCTTTTTAATGTCTTTTTCTTAACTTTTTAATGTCCCAGGCGGGGAAACGTCCCTTTACTTTCATGATAACGTGTATGAGTCGTAAACATGTTGTCTTCCTCTTGTAAGACTTCTGCACGCCTTAATCTGCAGTCCTTACAGTCGTCTCACTTTATCTAATTATCTCATTTGTGCCGCCCAAAACAACGTCCCATATTTGGGAGGTTGACTCTCCCAAACACAGTAGTGAGATAGTGTTGGAGAGGTGACATTCGCTGCCGAGATAAGAAGCGCACACACAGACTTTCTGGGACAGAGGTCGAGGCTCGCCGTCAACACATCGGCCCTCCAGACCTGAATGGAGTTGGAGGATTCTGGGCCATCGTGACTTCAGAGAGAGGCTTCTCTGGAAGTGAAGAAGCAAAGACGTTTTGGTAGAAAACATACTCGTTCTTCATCAGACGGGCTGCCATCTTAAAAGCTGTTGAAAGCTGTGGAGCCCATATGGGCTCTATGGCAGATATTGCTATGAAAACTGTTTAATTCACTTCTTAATTTACTCATAACCAGTAGCATATACCATAAAAGTCGGGTTACAAGCCGCTCCTACCTCCGGTCAGTGTCCCGCTGTAGCAAGCTAGCGCTGCTGCTAGCTCCCCGCTGCTGCTAGCTAGCGCTGCTGCTAGCTCCCCGCTGCTGCTAGCTAGCGCTGCTGCTAGCTCCCCGCTGCTGCTGCTACTGCCCCCGTCCCCTCTGCCCAAGTCGGGTGTCGAGCCGGGGCTGGTCCCGCTACCTTCGGTGGTTGTCGGGGAGCTAGCGGAGAGCTAGCGGAAGTTAGCGGGTAACTAGCATGAGCGCCAGCTGGCTACAGCAGGGCGCAAACGGGGACACTGACCGAAGGTAGCAGCGGCGTGTAACCCGACTTTTACGGTAGACTGGTACTTCCACATCTGAACACACAACTCACATTACACTCTTTTATTATAACACCAACATTATTCAAAAATAGTTGTTTTTTTTAAAGGTTAATTAACATGACCTTGTCTTTCATTCAGACCATTCACTGATCATGCAGCAGGTGGAACAAACTAATGCTTTCGGCTAAAAGTCGACCTCCTTCCCCCTGATTTGTTCTGCTGATTGCTCTCCGGTGCAATATTACAAACGCTGACTGATTATTGATAATGTTTTGGAATACCTGCGAGACTCTTTGGCTCACATGGTGGAAGTCAACAGTCTGGATTCAACCCGTACGAGAGTTTGCTCCAGGTAAACACGATAAGAAGTCATTGCATCCATTTCAGCACATTGCAGTATT
>JBAMJR010000265.1:0-25000 GCA_038501785.1 Myoxocephalus aenaeus
GTCTCTTCTGGTGTTGTGTACTTGTGAGGACGCTGAAGGTCTCTTCTGGTGTTGTGTACTTGTGAGGACGCTGAAGGTCTCTTCTGGTGTTGTGTACTTGTGAGGACGCTACAGGTCTCTTCTGGTGTTGTGTACTTGTGAGGACGCTACAGGTCTCTTCTGGTGTTGTGTACTTGTGAGGACGCTGAAGGTCTCTTCTGGTGTTGTGTACTTGTGAGGACGCTACAGGTCTCTTCTGGTGTTGTGTACTTGTGAGGACGCTACAGGTCTCTTCTGGTGTTGTGTACTTGTGAGGACGCTACAGGTCTCTTCTGGTGTTGTGTACTTGTGAGGACGCTGAAGGTCTCTTCTGGTGTTGTGTACTTGTGAGGACGCTACAGGTCTCTTCTGGTGTTGTGTACTTGTGAGGACGCTACAGGTCTCTTCTGGTGTTGTGTACTTGTGAGGACGCTGAAGGTCTCTTCTGGTGTTGTGTACTTGTGAGGACGCTGAAGGTCTCTTCTGGTGTTGTGTACTTGTGAGGACGCTACAGGTCTCTTCTGGTGTTGTGTACTTGTGAGGACGCTACAGGTCTCTTCTGGTGTTGTGTACTTGTGAGGACGCTGAAGGTCTCTTCTGGTGTTGTGTACTTGTGAGGACGCTGAAGGTCTCTTCTGGTGTTGTGTACTTGTGAGGACGCTGAAGGTCTCTTCTGGTGTTGTGTACTTGTGAGGACGCTACAGGTCTCTTCTGGTGTTGTGTACTTGTGAGGACGCTACAGGTCTCTTCTGGTGTTGTGTACTTGTGAGGACGCTACAGGTCTCTTCTGGTGTTGTGTACTTGTGAGGACGCTACAGGTCTCTTCTGGTGTTGTGTACTTGTGAGGACGCTACAGGTCTCTTCTGGTGTTGTGTACTTGTGAGGACGCTGAAGGTCTCTTCTGGTGTTGTGTACTTGTGAGGACGCTGAAGGTCTCTTCTGGTGTTGTGTACTTGTGAGGACGCTACAGGTCTCTTCTGGTGTTGTGTACTTGTGAGGACGCTGAAGGTCTCTTCTGGTGTTGTGTACTTGTGAGGACGCTACAGGTCTCTTCTGGTGTTGTGTACTTGTGAGGACGCTGAAGGTCTCTTCTGGTGTTGTGTACTTGTGAGGACGCTACAGGTCTCTTCTGGTGTTGTGTACTTGTGAGGACGCTGAAGGTCTCTTCTGCCCCTCCAGCATGACGGACGGCGCCCAGCAGGCCCTGAGGAGGATCATGGAGATCTACTCCAAGACCACGCGCTTCGCTCTGGCCTGCAACGCCTCGGACAAGATCATCGAGCCCATCCAGTCTCGCTGCGCCGTGCTGCGCTACTGCAAGCTGACGGACGGACAGGTGCTGGACCGGCTGCAGCAGGTGGTGCAGCAGGAGCACCTGAGGGTGTCTGACGACGGGCTGGAGGCCGTGATCTTCACCGCGCAGGGCGACATGCGACAGGTGGGGACCTGTCAATCACTTAGCCCCGCCCCTAAGCATCTTTATGGTCTGTAAGAGACCAGTCAATCACTTAGCCCCGCCCCTAAGCATCTTTATGGTCTGTAAGAGACCAGTCAATCACTTAGCCCCGCCCCTAAGCATCTTTATGGTCTGTAAGAGACCAGTCAATCACTTAGCCCCGCCCCTAAGCATCTTTATGGTCTGTTAGAGACCTGTCAATCACTTAGCCCCGCCCCTAAGCATCTTTATGGTCTGTTAGAGACCTGTCAATCACTTAGCCCCGCCCCTAAGCATCTTTATGGTCTGTAAGAGACCAGTCAATCACTTAGCCCCGCCCCTAAGCATCTTTATGGTCTGTAAGAGACCAGTCAATCACTTAGCCCCGCCCCTAAGCATCTTTATGGTCTGTTAGAGACCTGTCAATCACTTAGCCCCGCCCCTAAGCATCTTTATGGTCTGTTAGAGACCTGTCAATCACTTAGCCCCGCCCCTAAGCATCTTTATGGTCTGTAAGAGACCTGTCAATCACTTAGCCCCGCCCCTAAGCATCTTTATGGTCTGTTAGAAACTGACTTCCTGTCCCGTTCTCCAGGCTCTGAACAACCTGCAGTCCACCAACTCCGGCTTCGGCTACATCAACAGCGACAACGTCTTCAAGGTGTGCGACGAGCCCCACCCGCTGCTGGTGAAAGGCATGCTGGGACACTGCGTGGCCGGGGACATCGACCAGGCGTACGCGGTGGTGGAGCGGCTGTGGGCGCTGGGCTACTCCCCAGAGGACATCATCGGGAACATCTTCAGGGTCTGCAAGACCTTCCAGATGGCCGAGTACCTCAAGCTGGACTTCATCAAGGTGAGTCCAGACGTCACTACTAGAGCGGCCTCATGGCGCCCAGTGGAGGGATACGGTGCCGTTTGGCAAGAAATAGTTCCAGACCGGCTCTCTGCTTGAGATGAACGAGTCTCACCAGAACCACGAGCCCGTCCCCTCTTGTAGTAGTATTGTGTTAATCCTGTAGTATCATTGTGTTAATCTTGTAGTATCATTGTGTTAATCCTGTAGTAGCATTGTGTTAATCCTGTAGTAGTATTGTGTTAATCCTGTAGTAGTATTGTGTTAATCCTGTAGTAGTATTGTGTTAATCCTGTAGTATCATTGTGTTAATCTTGTAGTATCATTGTGTTAATCCTGTAGTATCATTGTGTTAATCCTGTAGTATCATTGTGTTAATCCTGTAGTATCATTGTGTTAATCCTGTAGTATCATTGTGTTAATCCTGTAGTAGTATTGTGTTAATCCTGTAGTATCATTGTGTTAATCTTGTAGTATCATTGTGTTAATCCTGTAGTAGTATTGTGTTAATCCTGTAGTAGTATTGTGTTAATCCTGTAGTAGTATTGTGTTAATCCTGTAGTAGTATTGTGTTAATCCTGTAGTAGTATTGTGTTAATCCTGTAGTATCATTGTGTTAATCCTGTAGTAGTATTGTGTTAATCCTGTAGTAGTATTGTGTTAATCCTGTAGTATCATTGTGTTAATCCTGTAGTATCATTGTGTTAATCCTGTAGTATCATTGTGTTAATCCTGTAGTATCATTGTGTTAATCCTGTAGTAGTATTGTGTTAATCCTGTAGTATCATTGTGTTAATCCTGTAGTATCATTGTGTTAATCCTGTAGTAGTATTGTGTTAATCCTGTAGTATCATTGTGTTAATCCTGTAGTAGTATTGTGTTAATCCTGTAGTAGTATTGTGTTAATCCTGTAGTAGTATTGTGTTAATCCTGTAGTATCATTGTGTTAATCCTGTAGTAGTATTGTGTTAATCCTGTAGTAGTATTGTGTTAATCCTGTAGTAGTATTGTGTTAATCCTGTAGTAGTATTGTGTTAATCCTGTAGTATCATTGTGTTAATCCTGTAGTAGTATTGTGTTAATCCTGTAGTAGTATTGTGTTAATCCTGTAGTATCATTGTGTTAATCCTGTAGTAGTATTGTGTTAATCCTGTAGTATCATTGTGTTAATCCTGTAGTATCATTGTGTTAATCCTGTAGTATCATTGTGTTAATCCTGTAGTATCATTGTGTTAATCCTGTAGTAGTATTGTGTTAATCCTGTAGTATCATTGTGTTAATCCTGTAGTATCATTGTGTTAATCCTGTAGTAGTATTGTGTTAATCCTGTAGTATCATTGTGTTAATCCTGTAGTAGTATTGTGTTAATCCTGTAGTAGTATTGTGTTAATCCTGTAGTAGTATTGTGTTAATCCTGTAGTAGTATTGTGTTAATCCTGTAGTATCATTGTGTTAATCCTGTAGTAGTATTGTGTTAATCCTGTAGTAGTATTGTGTTAATCCTGTAGTATCATTGTGTTAATCCTGTAGTATCATTGTGTTAATCCTGTAGTATCATTGTGTTAATCCTGTAGTAGTATTGTGTTAATCCTGTAGTAGTATTGTGTTAATCCTGTAGTATCATTGTGTTAATCCTGTAGTAGTATTGTGTTAATCCTGTAGTATCATTGTGTTAATCCTGTAGTAGTATTGTGTTAATCCTGTAGTATCATTGTGTTAATCCTGTAGTAGTATTGTGTTAATCCTGTAGTATCATTGTGTTAATCCTGTAGTATCATTGTGTTAATCCTGTAGTATCATTGTGTTAATCCTGTAGTATCATTGTGTTAATCCTGTAGTAGTATTGTGTTAATCCTGTAGTATCATTGTGTTAATCCTGTAGTATCATTGTGTTAATCCTGTAGTAGTATTGTGTTAATCCTGTAGTATCATTGTGTTAATCCTGTAGTAGTATTGTGTTAATCCTGTAGTATCATTGTGTTAATCCTGTAGTAGTATTGTGTTAATCCTGTAGTATCATTGTGTTAATCCTGTAGTAGTATTGTGTTAATCCTGTAGTAGTATTGTGTTAATCCTGTAGTATCATTGTGTTAATCCTGTAGTAGTATTGTGTTAATCCTGTAGTATCATTGTGTTAATCCTGTAGTAGTATTGTGTTAATCCTGTAGTAGTATTGTGTTAATCCTGTAGTAGCATTGTGTTAATCCTGTAGTAGTATTGTGTTAATCCTGTAGTATCATTGTGTTAATCCTGTAGTAGTATTGTGTTAATCCTGTAGTAGTATTGTGTTAATCCTGTAGTAGTATTGTGTTAATCCTGTAGTAGTATTGTGTTAATCCTGTAGTAGTATTGTGTTAATCCTGTAGTATCATTGTGTTAATCCTGTAGTAGTATTGTGTTAATCCTGTAGTAGTATTGTGTTAATCCTGTAGTATCATTGTGTTAATCCTGTAGTAGTATTGTGTTAATCCTGTAGTATCATTGTGTTAATCCTGTAGTAGTATTGTGTTAATCCTGTAGTATCATTGTGTTAATCCTGTAGTATCATTGTGTTAATCCTGTAGTAGTATTGTGTTAATCCTGTAGTAGTATTGTGTTAATCCTGTAGTAGTATTGTGTTAATCCTGTAGTATCATTGTGTTAATCCTGTAGTATCATTGTGTTAATCCTGTAGTAGTATTGTGTTAATCCTGTAGTATCATTGTGTTAATCCTGTAGTAGTATTGTGTTAATCCTGTAGTATCATTGTGTTAATCCTGTAGTATCATTGTGTTAATCCTGTAGTATCATTGTGTTAATCCTGTAGTATCATTGTGTTAATCCTGTAGTAGTATTGTGTTAATCCTGTAGTAGTATTGTGTTAATCCTGTAGTATCATTGTGTTAATCCTGTAGTATCATTGTGTTAATCCTGTAGTATCATTGTGTTAATCCTGTAGTATCATTGTGTTAATCCTGTAGTAGTATTGTGTTAATCCTGTAGTATCATTGTGTTAATCCTGTAGTAGTATTGTGTTAATCCTGTAGTATCATTGTGTTAATCCTGTAGTAGTATTGTGTTAATCCTGTAGTATCATTGTGTTAATCCTGTAGTAGTATTGTGTTAATCCTGTAGTAGTATTGTGTTAATCCTGTAGTATCATTGTGTTAATCCTGTAGTAGTATTGTGTTAATCCTGTAGTAGTATTGTGTTAATCCTGTAGTATCATTGTGTTAATCCTGTAGTAGTATTGTGTTAATCCTGTAGTAGTATTGTGGTGCTCTTGTTAATCGTGTTTGTGTGTCCTTCAGGAGATCGGCTACACTCACATGCGTGTGTCTGAGGGTGTGAACTCTCTGCTGCAGATGGCCGCCCTGCTGGCGAGACTCTGCAGTAAAACAGCGCCCCCTGCTGCCAGCTGAGACTCTGCAGTAAAACAGCGCCCCCTGCTGCCAGCTGAGACTCTGCAGTAAAACAGCGCCCCCTGCTGCCAGCTGAGACTCTGCAGTAAAACAGCGCCCCCTGCTGCCAGCTGAGACTCTGCAGTAAAACAGCGCCCCCTGCTGAGACGTTCTGTACATTAAAGTTATGTTCAAATGATGTAAAAACTCCAATAAATCATCTTTTCGTTGATCGGTGTGTTTTGTTGGTCGAGGAAATGTCCCCATAAGTATAGAAGCTCCCACAGTAAAAGTACTGCATTCAAAGTATTCCCAGGTAAACAGAGTACTTGTACACTGCAGAGTATTTGGGTCTAGGAGCTTTATTTCATTACAAACCTTGTTTACATTCAAAGTTATAAATATTAAGAACAGTAACATTCAGTGTATATAAACGTTTATAGAATAAAAGTTAAAGTGAGTCGACCCGAACTTTAGTTTTTCACCTCAGACGTCCTGATGAATACGACGCAAATTGATTATAACTCATTAAAATTACAAATTTACTGGTTTTTGCCATGTACGAATCAAATAAATGTGTTTACACTTTAATCTGATTATTACCGGCTCCATAATTAATAATTAACTGAAGCGTCGTCGTACTCATGAGGGCCGCTGAACTGAAAACTCACTCAGCGACCGTTAAAAAAGTGCAATTCATCAGATCAAAGTCATCAATAATTAATAACCAGAGGAAGCAACCATCGCCCTTTAATCCAGATGTTATTTTACTAATTAAATAGTTAAATGTGTGAGTTTTTAACATCGTGTTCATGGCTTAACAGGTGAGTTTCTTAAAGTGATGTAATACTCACCGAGGCCACAGGGGGCCGCTGTGCTTCAGGGTTTCTTAAAGTGAGTTTTATTTTCTCCATTTACTCGAAACACAAAAGTAAATATTTTATTGAAACTCAGCTGCAAGAAAAAAAAAAAGTTGGTCTTTTATTCCTAATTAGAACAGGAGGCCTCTTGTGGCCGTAGTTAGTATTACAACAACAACAAAGGAGCGGGTTGTTAAATCATGAACACAGCAAACAGAACTTAATAGATGTTAAAAACACCTGCATTGTTCAGGTGAAACGTTCCCTTAGTTACTTTCATGTGGAGGAAAAAGAGTTCACAGCAACACCACCAACAACATAACAACTAAATAATAAAGCGAGTATAATAACAGTAATAATAATAATAATACAAAAGAAGGATCAAAGGAAAGGAAGAGGACGATGATCTACTGAAGAAACACCACAACTGCAGGTGAACATGAACCGGCTCCGGGCCAGGAGGGGGAGCAGGGAGCCAACATGGCCGCCGCAGGGAGCCAACATGGCCGCCGCAGGGAGCCAACATGGCCGCCGCAGGGAGCGACTCCTTCTGCGGGGAGAACGCTGACGACGTGGAGCGAAGTCCTGCGAGAGGAGAGTGGACAAGGAGAGGAAGGAAGGAGGGAGGAAGCGAGCGGCGGCGGCGTCCTACGCGGTCATCTGGATGGCGCGGTCCGCCGTGACGCCGCAGCCGGCGCCCTCTGGAGGCGCGGAGGCGGCGGTGCGGCTCCTCACGCCGTCAGCTGAGCCGACGCTGGAGGACGAGTGAGTCCTGGAGCGCAGACGGGTCATACCAACTGTAGGCACTGAGGGGGGGGGTAGTGACATCACTGTGTGTGTGAGACATCACTGTGTGTGTTAGTGACATCACTGTGTGAGACATCACTGTGTGTGAGACATCACTGTGTGTGTGTGTGTCATCACTGTGTGTGTGAGACATCACTGTGTGTGTGTGTGTGTGACATCACTGTGTGTGTTAGTGACATCACTGTGTGAGACATCACTGTGTGTGTGTGTGTGAGACATCACTGTGTGTGTGAGACATCACTGTGTGTGTGTGTGTGTGTGTGTGTGTGTGTGTGTGTGTGTGTGTGTGTGACATCACTGTGTGTGTGTGTGTGTGTGTGTGTGTGTGTGTGTGTGTGAGATCACTGTGTGTGTGTGTGTGTGTGTGTGTGTGTGTGTGTGTGTGTGTGTGTGTGTGTGACATCACTGTGTGTGTGTGTGTGTGTGTGTGTGTGTGTGTGTGACATCACTGTGTGTGTGTGTGTGTGTGTGTGTGTGTGTGTGAGACATCACTGTGTGTGTGACATCACTGTGTGTGTGTGTGTGTGTGTGTGTGTGTGTGTGTGTGTGTGTGTGACATCACTGTGTGTGTGTGTGTGTGTGTGTGTGTGTGTGTGTGTGTGTGTGTGTGTGTGTGTGTGACATCACTGTGTGTGTGTGTGTGTGTGTGTGTGTGTGTGTGTGTGTGTGACATCACTGTGTGTGTGTGTGTGTGTGTGTGTGTGTGTGTGTGTGTGTGTGACATCACTGTGTGTGTGTGTGTGTGTGTGTGTGTGTGTGACATCACTGTGTGTGTGTGTGTGTGTGTGTGTGTGTGTGTGTGTGTGTGTGTGTGTGACATCACTGTGTGTGTGTGTGTGTGTGTGTGTGTGTGTGTGTGTGTGTGTGTGTCATCACTGTGTGTGTGTGTGTGTGTGTGTGTGTGACATCACTGTGTGTGTGTGTGTGTGTGTGTGTGTGTGTGTGTGTGTGTGTGTGTGTGTGTGTGTGACATCACTGTGTGTGTGTGTGTGTGTGTGTGTGTGTGTGTGTGACATCACTGTGTGTGTGTGTGTGTGTGTGTGTGTGTGTGTGTGTGTGTCATCACTGTGTGTGTGTGTGTGTGTGTGTGTCGTCATATTGTTGTCGTATCGTTGTTTGTTTGTTTTCTTCTGATGTTGTTGCTCCATCTCGTGTTATTATGGGATGTGAGCGGTTCAAAACTATAAACAGATGTGAGTCTGCAGTGTGAACGGAGCCGAGGCGTGTTGTCATGGTTACTGCAGAGGAGGAACCAATCAGTTTGATCAGCTGATCAACAGCATGCAGACACACACACACACACACACACACCACACACACCCCGAAGGAGTAACAAGAGAGAAAAGAAACAAAGATGGAAAATGGAGACAGGCGAGGTGTGTGTGTGTGTGTGTGTGTGTGTGTGTGTGTGTGTGTGTGTGTGTGTGTGTGTGTGTGTGTGTGTGTGTGTGTGTGTGTGTTTAAGGAATCCTGATACCTGATTGGCTGCTCACACACACAACATGAGGGACTGGAGGAGACGAAGAGACGAACAAGAGCAGAGAGGAAGGAGGACCGGTTGAGAGACACCACACACACACACACACACACACACACACACACACACACACACACACACACACACACACACACACACACACACACACACACACACACACAGTACTCACTGTAGCCCATCCCCTGGATGAAGTACTTGAAGGCCTCAGCTAGCTTCCCCGGCTGAGGACAGAGACACACACTGAGCGTCTGGGCGGCGTCAGAGGACTGCGTGCTGAAGGGAGGCTCACCTGCACCACCTGGGGGAGTCCTCCACAGTCCGCCATCTGGTGGAGACACACACCGTGAGCCACACCGTCACCAACACGCTAGCTAGCGTCTGATGCCGTGTTCACACCAAAAGCACAGCCGCGTTAGGTTGCGAAAAAGCGGATTTTTCGCCGGGCGGCGCGATACTGGCGAAATGGCGTTGCGAATATTCGCAACTCCGCTTTTTCGCTTTTTTTTTTAAATTCGCCCGACGCGGAGTTGCGAAAGCCAATCAGCGTTGAGAAGCTCCGCCCGGCATCACCGCCGTTCTGCCGTCACTGAATCAAACTGCTGGTCCTGAAGGAGCGCTGGAAGCGGCTTCATTCAGACACTCGTCCTGGAGGAGTCGGAGCTGTGTGCGACTACGGATCATATTATGAACCCAGACACGACTACGGATAATATTATGAACCCAGACACGACTACGGATAATATTATGAACCCAGACACGACTACGGATAATATTATGAACCCAGACACGACTACGGATAATATTATGAACCCAGACACGACTACGGATAATATTATGAACCCAGACACGGGGGCGTTTGATGTTCCGACGTGTGTGGGACTTTCTCAACAAGTATAAAGCAGAACTAGTGGTTATTTCAATGGTCAATGGCGGAAATAGTCAATGTTTTCATTGACATGGAGATAAGCCCCGCCCCCTTTCCCCAGCGATGGTTGCGAAAAACGAATTAACCACTAGAGCGAGTTTTTTGCCGGGCGGCGCGATATAGGCGAAGTGGCGTTGCGAATATTCGCAACTGTTTTGGTGTGAACACGGCATCAGCCTTCAGTCAGCCGTGAAATATTCATATCAGACCCTGACAAACTCCAGAGACGTCACTTTTAGGCGTGTCGTCTGTCTCTTGACTTAATCTCTTAATATTAATAATAAGTCTTCTACTTTTAGTTTCAGCGCTGTATGGTAACATAACGGCCAGCTGAACGCGGTGGAGGCGTTTCAGTGGAGCTGGACCCTCAGGGACTGAGGAGGGAGGCTAGTACCTTGAGCAGGGTGGTCTTGGTGGGGTTCAGTCTGGAGTTACACTCCACCTGCAGAGAAGCACACACACACACACACACACACACACACACACACACACACACACACACACACACACACACACACAGTTTAAAACAATGTGGTGTGTCACAGACCGGCTGTCATGGAAACAGGGCAGATATACCCACCACGACATCCACAGCAGGCGACGTGTCTCCAACCACCAGCAGAGAGGGACACCTGAAACACACACACACACACACACACACACACACACACACAGTCAGAGGAGCAGGGCGTGGAAGCGTTTCCTCGTTGAATGAAAGGAAAGAAGGGATGAACCTGAGTGTGGTGACGGTGTTCTCATTGAGACCAGGGACAGGACGCTCCATCTGCAACTCTGTACGACTAACACACACACACACACACACACACACACACACGGTCAGTTCCCCGTCCCAGGCGGGTCCTCGTGAGCCCACAGCTCCAGGAGTACCTGCTGTAGCTGTTGTAGAACATGAGCAGGTTGTCTGGAGGGACGTCCTGAGAGATGTGGAGTCTGTAGGACTGAACGATCTCCATGTTGTCTGTGAGCTCGTCCTGCACACACACACACACACACACACACACACACACACACACACACACACGCACACACACACACACACACACACACACACACACACGCACACACACACACGCACACACACACACGCACACACACACACGCACATGATTTTGATGAATGCTTCTCATGTATCTGGCTCCAGTGAAACCAGTGAAACCAGTGGAACCAGTGGAACCAGTGGGTCCTCACCGCGCTGAAGTGGTGTCCCATGACCGTGTCCACCAGGTTGCTCGTCCAGCCGCTCAGCTGCAGGAGCACAACGTGTTGTTTAGCTGCAGAGTCGCTGTTTGTTCCTGCTTCCAGTCTTTATGCTAAGCTAAGCTAAGCCGGTTGTATGTGAACCCCTAAACTAGGGTGACCAGATTTGAGTTTGTGAAAAAGAGGACACCTCGACCAATGACAGTTCTCTCTACAGTCAGAGCTTGCACAAGAAGGTGGAACGTGAGGGAGATACCATTTCCAAAACTTGTAAGGGGGTAATAACTATTTTCCCCGACGTAGCAAAATCCCGGACGTTTTTGGAATCCCTGCCGGACGCTTTTTTTAGGTCTGGAAAAGAGGACATGTCCGGGAAAAAGAGGACGTCTGGTCACCCTAGATATACATCATCATCCCACTGTAATGTTAAGGCCTGTGTGTGTGTGTGTGTGTGTGTGTCTGTGTGTGTGAGACCTTGGAGGCGGCCCAGTCCATCCATCCTTTAGCACAGGGGTCGATGTCGATCAGAACCAGTCCCTCCACCAGAGTGGGCTCGTTCAGCTGAAACAACAGTCCTGATTTACTGCTGTCTTAATAAATAAACATTTATGATTTACTGCTGTCTTAATAAACAAACATTTATGATTTACTGCTGTCTTAATAAATAAACATTTATGATTTACTGCTGTCTTAATAAATAAACATTTATGATTTACTGCTGTCTTAATAAATAAACATTTATGATTTACTGCTGTCTTAATAAATAAACATTTATGATTTACTGCTGTCTTAATAAATAAACATTTATGATTTACTGCTGTCTTAATAAATAAACATTTATGATTTACTGCTGTCTTAATAAATAAACATTTATGATTTACTGCTGTCTTAATAAATAAACATTTATGATTTACTGCTGTCTTAATAAATAAACATTTATGATTTACTGCTGTCTTAATAAATAAACATTTATGATTTACTGCTGTCTTAATAAATAAACATTTATGATTTACTGCTGTCTTAATAAATAAACATTTATGATTTACTGCTGTCCTTCTTGATAAACAAACTGAACGCACAGAATACAGAACAACAACAACAACAACAACAACAAGGAAACAAAGACAGAAAGATCCTCACCGCCAGTTTGGTGAGAACGTAAGCTCCAGCTCCCACACCGATACCGATCACAGTCTTCACCCTGAAGACCACACACACACACACACAGTTCAGGGTCTGTTCCTGCTAAATTACCCATCATGCATCACAAAGAAGACTGCAGACTCACTGAAGCTGTTTCAGGACAGACGGCAGCATCTCAGCCAGCTCATCCATGGTGGGGTACTGGTACCTGTACACACACACACACACACACACACACACACACACACACACACACACACACACACACACACACACACACACACACACACACACACACACGTCAGAAGGTGGGGAACACATTGATGTGTGTGTGTGTGTGTGTGTGTGTGTGTGTGTGTGTGTGTGTGTGTGTGTGTGTTACCCGGTGGGGAACACAGGAGCGTTCTCTTGTTGTCCCGGAGCGTCAACGTGCAGAACTGAGAAGTGTTGCGTCACTTCCAGCATGTCCTCGTAGTTAAACAGGCTGTTGAAACAAGACTTATCTACACAGACACACACACACACACACACACACACACACACACTCAGTCAGCGGGTCTCGTCCGGTGGCTCGTGGCTCGATGTCCTGTACTCACGGTTGAGTCCGATGTCGTGGAAGCTGAGGATTGTGGGTCGGTTGCCCCTGGCGACTCCCCTCATGGTGACGTGCAGCACGCCGTGGGCCGTCTCCACGTCGTGCTCCTGAACACAACACAACAACAACAACAGATAAACAACGTCCCGCCACAGGGCGGCAGGAGGCTCATCGTACTTCACGCTGTAAAATAACATCACACGAGAACATGTTGAAGAGCAGAGGATCCACCAGATGTCTGTTTGTCCAGACGACACTTGAACGCACCACCTCATTGTTGTATGTTTATAAATCAGACATGACCGATGCCATGTAGTGACGGTGCATTCACGTGGCGTCGGAATAATCGGGAAAAAGAGCTCCTGATTGGGAACATTGGGAATATGGAAAAAACATTCCCCATTTCTGTTGATCTTTGTTTTTCCTTCTCTTTCGTAAAATATCTTTAAATTGGTGGAAAAGAGACAAAAGAACACGTCCTTTTCCTGTTTCTGAAGATGTGATTCGTTTAGATCTTCCTCTGGGAAAGGAAAGCTGCTTTAACGGAGAGTTTGAGGGATCAGGCTAACCGACAAGCTAACGACTCAGCAGAGCAGGCTAACCGACAAGCTAACGACTCAGCAGAGCAAGCTAACCGACAAGCTAACGACTCAGCAGAGCAGGCTAACAGACCAGCTAACGACTCAGCAGAGCAAGCTAACCGACAAGCTAACGACTCAGCAGAGCAAGCTAACAGACAAGCTAACGACTCAGCAGAGCAAGCTAACCGACAAGCTAACGACTCAGCAGAGCAAGCTAACCGACCAGCTAACGACTCAGCAGAGCAAGCTAACCGACCAGCTAACGACTCAGCAGAGCAAGCTAACAGATCAGCTAACGACTCAGCAGAGCAAGCTAACAGATCAGCTAACGACTCAGCAGAGCAAGCTAACCGACCAGCTAACGACTCAGCAGAGCAGGCTAACCGACCAGCTAACGACTCAGCAGAGCAAGCTAACAGATCAGCTAACGACTCAGCAGAGCAGGCTAACCGACCAGCTAACGACTCAGCAGAGCAGGCTAACAGACCAGCTAACGACTCAGCAGAGCAGGCTAACCGACCAGCTAACGACTCAGCAGAGCAGGCTAACCGACCAGCTAACGACTCAGCAGAGCAGGCTAACCGACCAGCTAACGACTCAGCAGAGCGGCTAACGGAGGAAACAGCTAACTGGCCGACTCACCACCCCAACGCCTAAAGAACAGGAAATCTGGTGCAGATCCAGAGAGTCAGACATCCTGACAGAGGAGGAGGAGGAAGAGGAGGAGAAAGAGGAGGAGGAAGGGTTTCCAAGGCCGAGAGAAGGAGAGAGGAAGTATGAAGGAGGGCAGCAGAAGAAAGAGATTGAGGTCAGCTGTCCTTTAATTAAGTGAAGGAATAATCTCTGCAGCCATTGGCTGAGAGGAGGGACGGCTTAAGGTGTGAACACCCAACAGCCTGTTGCCTTCTTCTCCTTCTTCTCCTCCTCCTTCTCCTCCGGCTGATTTATTTACTGTCTGATGACTGATTTATTTACTGTCTGATGGCTGATTGACTACTAATGGCTGATTTATTGACTGACTGACGGCTGATTTATTTACTGACTGATGACTGATTTATTGACTGTCTGATGGCTGATTTATTTACTGACTGATGACTGATTTATTTACTGACTGATGACTGATTTATTTACTGACTGATTGCTGATTTATTGACTGTCTGATGGCTGATTTATTTACTGACTGATGGCTGATTTATTTACTGACTGATGACTGATTGACTACTAATGGCTGATTTATTTACTATCTGATGGCTGATTTATTTACTGACTGATGGCTGATTTATTTACTGACTGATGACTGATTTATTTACTGACTGATGGCTGATTGACTACTAATGGCTGATTTATTTACTGACTGATGACTGATTTATTTACTGTCTGATGGCTGATTTATTTACTGTCTGATGACTGATTTATTTACTGTCTGATGACTGATTTATTTACTGTCTGATGGCTGATTTATTTACTGTCTGATGACTGATTTATTTACTGTCTGATGGCTGATTGACTACTAATGGCTGATTTATTTACTGACTGATGACTGATTTATTTACTGTCTGATGACTGATTTATTTACTGACTGATGACTGATTTATTTACTGTCTGATGGCTGATTGACTACTAATGGCTGATTTATTTACTGACTGACGGCTGATTTATTTACTGTCTGATGGCTGATTTATTTACTGACTGATGACTGATTTATTTACTGACTGATGGCTGATTTATTTACTGACTGATGGCTGATTTATTTACTGACTGATGGCTGATTTATTTACTGTCTGATGGCTGATTTATTTACTGACTGATGGCTGATTTATTTACTGTCTGATGACTGATTTATTTACTGTCTGATGACTGATTTATTTACTGTCTGATGACTGATTGACTACTAATGGCTGATTTATTTACTATCTGATGGCTGATTTATTTACTGACTGATGACTGATTTATTTACTGTCTGATGGCTGATTTATTTACTGACTGATTTATTTACTGTCTGATGACTGATTGACTACTAATGGCTGATTTATTTACTGTCTGATGACTGATTTATTTACTGTCTGATTACTGATTGACTACTAATGGCTGATTTATTTACTGACTGATGGCTGATTTATTTACTGACTGATTTATTTACTGTCTGATGGCTGATTTATTTACTGACTGATTTATTTACTGTCTGATGACTGATTGACTACTAATGGCTGATTTATTTACTGTCTGATGACTGATTTATTTACTGTCTGATTACTGATTGACTACTAATGGCTGATTTATTTACTGACTGATGGCTGATTTATTTACTGACTGATTTATTTACTGACTGATTTATTTACTGACTGATTTATTTACTGACTGATAGCTGATTTATTTGCTGTCTGATAGCTGATTTATTTGCTGTCTGATGGCTGATTTATTTACTGACTGATAGCTGATTTATTTGCTGTCTGATAGCTGATTTATTTACTGACTGATGGCTGATTTATTTACTGACTGATTTATTTACTGACTAATGACTGATTTATTTACTGACTAATGACTGATTTATTTACTGATGATGGCTGATTTATTTACTGACTGATTTATTTACTGACTGATTTATTTACTGACTAATGACTGATTTATTTACTGACTGATAGCTGATTTATTTGCTGTCTGATGGCTGATTTATTTGCTGTCTGATGGCTGATTTATTTGCTGTCTGATGGCTGATTTATTTGCTGTCTGATAGCCTATTTATTTGCTGTCTGATGGCTGATTTATTTGCTGTCTGATGGCTGATTTATTTGCTGTCTGATGGCTGATTTATTTGCTGTCTGATGGTTGATTTATTTGCTGTCTGATGGCTGATTTATTTGCTGTCTGATGGCTGATTTATTTGCTGTCTGATGGCTGATTTATTTACTGACTGATGGCTGATTTATTTACTGACTGATGACTGTTTTACTGACTGATGATTCATTTACCGTCTGATGACGTGTATGTGACAGCTGTTACTTCCTCCTCCATGTTGGTGAAACACTAACTGAAACTAAACCGTCTGCAGAAACTTAAAGTCTCCGGTGTCCTTTTATTTTGTGTGTCTTTGAACACGTTGCGAGGCGATAACGAGCTAAAAATAGCTCCTGTTAATAAGCAAACAACAACAAGAAGGGGTTTTGTTTGTGTGGAAATGATAACAAACATAATTAGTGCCTACATTTAACAATAATATAAACTTACCGTCCAAGTTTAGTTAAAAGGAACGGACGAGTAGAAATCAAAGCTCCATCAAATAAACGGCGTATTAACAACATTATAGGTAAACAAATAAATAAATAATAACTACAGAGCAAAGCGGGAAAGTGAGTAATACAAATAATGTCTTAGATTAAAGAGGTACATTTACTGTGTCATCAAAAATAACTTTGTGTTGCACATTTGTGATTGTTTTTGTTCTTGTTAATTCACCGACTTTATCTACTATATTATACATAGCATAATATGTATGTATAATATATATATATATATATATATATATATATATATATATATATATATATATATATATATATTGACTGTGCACTTTATTTTAACTTTCATTTTATATTCTACTGTAGATTTCATTGTAAATATTCATGCTCCCCGTTATTGCACTCTGTTTATTGTTAAATGTTTATTGTTAAATGTTAAAAGTTTATTGTTAAATGTTTATTGTTAGATGTTAAATGCTTATTGTTAAATGTTAAATGCTTATTGTTAAATGTTAAATGTTTATTGTTAAATGTTAAATGCTTATTGTTAAATGTTAAATGTTTATTGTTAGATGTTAAATGCTTATTGTTAGATGTTTATTGTTAGATGTTTATTGTTAAATGTTTATTGTTAGATGTTAAATGCTTATTGTTAGATGTTTATTGTTAGATGTTTATTGTTAAATGTTTATTGTTAAATGTTAAATGTTTATTGTTAGATGTTAAATGCTTATTGTTAAATGTTTATTGTTAGATGTTTATTGTTAGATGTTTATTGTTAGATGTTAAATGTTTATTGTTAAATGTTTATTGTTAGATGTTAAATTCAGTTTATTTTATATAGCCCAACATCACAAATACAAGTTATCCTCAGAGGGCTTTACAGTCTGTAACATAACATCCTGTCCCGGGACCTCACATCGGATCAGGAACAACTCCCCTAAAAGATAGTAAAAACCCTTTCACAGGGAAAAAAGGAAGAAACCTGAGGGAGAGCAACAGAGGAGGATCCCTCTCCTGATGGACAGAAGAATAGATGTCATGTGACCAGAATGAATAACGCAACAGAGTTACAGCACATTACATGAATATGATATTAGGCATGGTCCATGATCCTGATAACCACGATCCATGAAGCAGAAGGAGGGAGAGAGGAGGGGGGGCATCAGCAAAATGTTAAATGTTTATTGTGAAATGTTTATTGTTAAATGTTTATTGTTAAATGTTATTTGTTTATTGCTAAATGTTTATTGTTATTTGTTTATTGCTAAATGTTTATTGCTAAATGTTAAATGTTTATTGTTAAATGTTTATTGTTAAATGTTTATTGTTAAATGTTTATTGTTAAATGTTTATTGTTAAATGTTTATTGTTAGATGTTAAATGTTTATTGTTAGATGTTAGATGTTTATTGTTAGATGTTTATCGTTAAATGTTTATTGTTATTTGTTTATTGCTAAATGTTTATTGCTAAATGTTAAATGTTTATTGTTAAATGTTTATTGTTAAATGTGTATTGTTTATTGTTAAATGTGTATTGTTAAATGTGTATTGTTAGATGTTTATTGTTAAATGTTTATTGTTAAATGTGTATTGTTTATTGTTAAATGTGTATTGTTAAATGTGTATTGTTAAATGTGTATTGTTAAATGTTTATTGTTAAATGTTATGCAACTCCCACCAGGACAAATTCCTTGTATGTGAAAACATACATGGAAATAAATGTTTCCGATTCTGATTGTGTGTGTGCATATATATATATATTTGGAGGAGCAGACAGAAGCTGGTATTCTGTGCTCTAGTTTAAAATAACTCTATTAATGGGAGGCATTGATCCAAACGGACTGCATTGACGTCATGATGATCAATATCACAATGACTTCATCCTGAGGTTTCACAGCCGTTTCCTCTTTAATACGATCGTTTGAGCCTTTTGTCTCTATTTATTTTATAACGTGTAAAAAACTAATTATGGAGAAGAAATAAAACACGCAGCGTGACGGTCGTGGTCCCGTCAAAGTGAACCAGTCCACCCAGCAGCCCTGTTGTACTGGCCTGCAGCCTGCTGCTGGAAGCAGGTCAACTCATCACTGGTGTTGAACCAACACAGCCCGAGCCCCAGCGCCTCGTTCAAAACTAAGAAAAGAAATCTCGTTTTTAAAAATGGAAACTGAATTTTCTCCGTAACCACATGGTTGTTTAACTTCATTTAAATTACTACAATATTGTTAGAGACCTCTGGTAAAAAGTAAACGCTGTAACTTGCCGCGGCGATCTTAACGTAATATAAGTAACCCTATAAGTACCTGTAAAGTCACATTTGTGAGTCCTGAGGCCTTCCTGGTCCGCCCACATTTCTAAAACCACGTCATACATGCAGAAGCTGCTGAACATGTCAGTACCCAGCATGCCTGAATCAGACAATGTTTTGCCATAAAATAAGTCATTCTTCCATTTTTTAACCAAACAACACCGTTTTTTGACTGAAACTCCTTCCTAACAAGCCAATGCTTGGTTGGATTGTGATTTTTGTTTCAGATTCAGATTATTTAGGTCCTAATCTTTCCAGAAAGGTGTGTTATTAGTATGTGGGCTGTAGTTAACACGGGGACCGCTCAAGAAGGCATTTTTTGTGAATCTTGCTCATATCATGCTGGATGTTCATAGTTAAAATAAAAATATGTTATAAAAGTGATTTTTTTAGAAAATATACATTTTCTTAAATAAATTCTGAAAAAAATCATATAAAATAACACAAGTATTATAACTCATGGGGGTCTGTCGAGCTTAAGCGGTCTAAAGGGAGGGCTGAGGTGTTGTTTCTGCTGTGGACGTATTTTAGACCCCGAAAAGAATCATTATCAGTTTCATTCTACGCTTATTGAGAATATTTATATAACACACCAGACTCATCACAAAAACAGTGATGTAAGCTCTCAGCTCTCCTTCTGCCTCTGTATGTCTGTGTTATTGAGTGACTTTGATGAATCTGAACCCGTTAAAACGTCAAAGTCACTCAATAACACAATAACACAATAACACAATAACACAGACATAGGAACAGACGGAGGCAGGAGGACAGCTGAGAGCTTACATCACTGTTTCATGATGAGTCTGGTGTGTTTGAAGAGAGCTGAGAAAAGGTAAAGAGGTGAAGGTATTCTAAATATAGCTGATCATTCTTTTAGGCGACCAGGTTTTTATTTATTCTATATGATGAACCCTCATTTTAAAATAAAATATGACTATTACATGTCTCATATTCCAATATTAAATAGCATACAGCACTAATAAACCCATTTTTCTAAATTCTCGGTCATGAAAGGTGTGTTGAACTCACCTGACAGTCAAAGTCCTGGAGATTCCTCCCGTTCTGAAGAGACGGAGAGAAACCCTTTAACCACTATCGTTATGAAACATATTCATGTAGAAATGAAAGCATGCAGGACAGAATCTGTAACTCTGCTGACAGCAGGTGAGAGTAGGCCCCGCCCCCAGATAAGCCCCGCCCCCACCTTACCTGTGCTGTCAGGAGTGGTTTGATCTCCGTCAGCTGGACGTCGTGAAGCTCCTCCATCATAGGACCGCTTTACTGCCTGTAGGAGACATGTGTTAAGCTGCAGTCTCTCTCCTGACCACCAGGGGGCGACTCCTCTGGTTGTATAGAAGTCTATGCTTCATGTGTTAAAGCTGCAGTCTCTCTCCTGACCACCAGGGGGCGACTCCTCTGGTTGTATAGAAGTCTATGCTTCATGTGTTAAAGCTGCAGTCTCTCTCCTGACCACCAGGGGGCGACTCCTCTGGTTGTATAGAAGTCTATGCTTCATGTGTTAAAGCTGCAGTCTCTCTCCTGACCACCAGGGGGCGACTCCTCTGGTTGTATAGAAGTCTATGCTTCATGTGTTAAAGCTGCATTCTCTCTCCTGACCACCAGGAGGCGACTCCTCTGGTTGTATAGAAGTCTATGCTTCATGTGTTAAAGCTGCAGTCTCTCTCCTGACCACCAGGGGGCGACTCCTCTGGTTGTATAGAAGTCTATGCTTCATGTGTTAAAGCTGCATTCTCTCTCCTGACCACCAGGGGGCGACTCCTCTGGTTGTATAGAAGTCTTTCCATCTGACTGCTCTGGTCGTCCACCTGTTTCTAACTGTGTGAATCTAATGAAACAGCCAGTGATCTCTCATTGGCCGTCGTCCAACGTGTGTGTGTGTGTGTGTGTGTGTGTGTGTGTGTGTGTGTGTGTGTGTGTGTGTGTGTGTGTGTGTGTGTGTGTGTGTGTGTGTGTGTGTGGGCAGACAGGTTGGGTAACAGTGAACACAGACCTGGACACTTTAAATAATCTCCGTTTTGTTGAAACCTCACTTCCTGGTTACAGTCGTCAGGATGAGACTAAGGTCTCGTGGACAAGATGGCGGCGGCCAAAATGACAAAATGGCGACCACAACCCGGACAGACTGTTCTGTCTGGCGGCATCGGGTCCATCCGGGTTGCGGTCCTCGTCACCGATTGGTTCGTGGACTGCAGTTTCGAAGCTTCAAGTTTGTCGTTTTGGTCGTCGCCATCTTGTGAAACCAGTGAACAGGAAGTGACCATATTAGGGCTGAGGAGGAGTGACTAGAGACCTGTCAATCAGCCTGTAGCCCCGCCCTAAAGCGCCCCCTGCTGTATGGCTGTTTGACTCTGAACAGATTATTGTTAATATTATTATTGAACATGTTGATACTTGTTTTTAAATCGATTGATCATTTTCTATCAAATTCATTGAATCTGAAGAATCTCAAACGCAATAGAATAAAGATATATATAAATATGCATATTTATAAATATATACTTATTTATGAATAAATATGTATAAATATATTAATAAATAAATAATAAATAATAAGCACTTATGTTTCTATATATATATATATATACACATATGTATATATATATACACACACATGTATATACACATATATATATATATATATATATATATATATATATATATATATATATATATACACACATACATATATACACACATACATATATATATATACACATATGTATATACATATGTATGTGTATATATATATATATATATATATATATATACACACATATATATTAGTGCTGTCAAGCGATTAAAATATTTAATCGCGATTAATCTCATTTATGTCATAGTTAACTCGCGATTAATCGCAATGTTTTTTTTTTGCATTTTAATGCTCTTATCAACATGAAAAAGTGGATTGGCTTGCTTTATTTTATTGAAAAACAACTGCCAAACAGGGCGGTACAAAATAAAATCACTGCACATTTCAGGTAAACAAGGGTTTACAAAATAAAATGATAGAGTGCACCAGGCATGAAAACGGGTCAGGGGTGAAAAAGGTGAGAAGGATATTACCCCTCTAGGGGGTCCGGGGGCATGCTCCCCCGTAAGAAACATTTAAATATTCCATATTTTAAAGCATCAATCTGATGCATTTTGAGTTGCATTTTTTGCCAACCTGGGGAGAGCTGGAGAAACTTAACTTCAGCCATGAGTCAAACATGATTATGGCCTCCTTACTAAGTATTATGCAAGCCATTTCATGCCAGCCTGTCACTGGTCTAACATTTACAGTATATGAGGCACAATGTGGTAAGGGAGAGCATGGCTGCCTTTGTTAGCATCATTTATATCTTTGATGCAGAGAATGCATCTGGTGAATCCCTGCCTGTTGATTTTGGAGAATACATCTCCTAGATGAAAGGACACCTCTTGCCCTTTTATTGAGACCTTGCCTTCCAGTTTTAGCCACGACCAGTTCCAGCTGCATTTCAATCCAGCTGTTTAACAATGGCTGCATCCTTCTCCCCTAACACACTCATTCTGCACAAATAATGTTTGTATTGGTGTTAACTTCTAGTTTAGCCTTATTCAGACCTGCCAACCTTGATATATAACCTATATATTGATAAGTCATTAAATACTCGTCGTGCATTATATTGCATTGCATATAATGTGTGCTGTATACATATACATATATATATATATATATATATATATATATATATACACACACATATATATATATATATATTCTTCAATAGGATGATCAATCCTTAATCAAAGTATTGACATGTTCAATAACCAGCTGGAGGTTGTTTCCATGAACTGAGAGTACTGACCGCCCACGCGCGCGCGCGCACACACACGCGCGCACACACACACACACACGCACACGCACGTGCACCGTTAAACGTGGCCTAATTAATGAGCCTAGGAGGCAGCTCAGGCTTAGCAACCGTTACTAGGAGAGACGTGTCATCTTGCACACACGCACGAACACGTACACACGCACACGGACTAACGCACGCTCACACACTCACACACTCACAGACACGCGCGCGCGCGCACTCACTCACTCACTCACTCACTCACACACACACACACACACCTGTAACGGAACACTCCGTCGCCATAGGGCTCAGCCTCACGCGCACGGCGGAACAATGCCCGCGCGCGCAGCGGCCGTTGGCGTCGCGCGCTCGGTACCGAGCCGTTCGCTACTCACCGCGCGAGCTCGTGTCCGTGGCTGTCCGTCGGGATCCGGTCGGTTGGGCCGGTTGGCGCGTGAGCAGCGGCGGAGCGGCTGAGCTGGTCGCGAGGCTCCGGGACTGAGCTCGCGCTCTGTTGGGCAGCACGCGGGCGGGGGGCGGGGCCACGTCAACGTAAACAAGGGGGCGTTCCTTCAGCGGTCACGAGGTCACCGGAACAACAACAACAACGAGCATCATGTACTTATTATGTACATTAGACGAGGTACTC
Organism: Myoxocephalus aenaeus; assembly: GCA_038501785.1. Taxonomy (NCBI): domain Eukaryota; kingdom Metazoa; phylum Chordata; class Actinopteri; order Perciformes; family Cottidae; genus Myoxocephalus; species Myoxocephalus aenaeus. The sequence goes on from JBAMJR010000265.1 coordinate 23,355, forward strand.
ACATCCTGTACGTCGGTTAAAGTACTAATACCACACAATTAAACACATTCCTGAGTAAAAGTATTATCAGCTAAAAGTAGTTCAAAGTATTCATTGATCAGTAAATTGTTCCTTTTATATCTGATGTTTCTGTATCAATAGTACTGCTTCATTACTGTGTATGTTCTATTGTACTTTCAACAATATAAAGTACAATATGTACCTCTGAGAGGGAGTACAGTATAAAGTACAATACATACCTCTGAGATGGAGTACAGTATAAAGTACAACATGTACCTCTGAGAGGGAGTACAGTATAAAGTACAACATGTACCTCTGAGAGGGAGTACAGTATAAAGTACAACATGTGCCTCTGAGAGGGAGTACAGTATAAAGTACAACATGTACCTCTGAGATGTAGTACAGTATAAAGTACAACATGTATCTCTGAGAGGGAGTACAGTATAAAGTACAACATGTACCTCTGAGAGGGAGTACAGTATAAAGTACAACATGTATCTCTGAGAGGGAGTACAGTATAAAGTACAACATGTATCTCTGAAATGTAGTACAGTATAAAGTACAACATGTACCTCTGAGAGGGAGTACAGTATAAAGTACAACATGTATCTCTGAGAGGGAGTACAGTATAAAGTACAACATGTACCTCTGAGAGGGAGTACAGTATAAAGTACAACATGTACTGTCTTAATGAGATACCGTGGTTTACTTTCATTGGATTAGTACACAGCGGTACACAAAGTGTATATGAAGTACATATAGTAATACATATATAACCTTTATACACTAGCGGTTCTAGAGGTTCTGCTGTAGGTGTTTTGGTCGTCGCCATCTTGTTTTTTTGCAACCAGTGAACAGGAAGTGACCGTATATGGAGTGACCATTTAGTTTAATAACCAGAACTATGATTTAGTTTAATAACCAGTAGAACTATCATTTAGTTTAATAACCAGTAGAACTATCATTTAGTTTAATAACCAGAACTATCATTTAGTTTAATAACCAGAACTATCATTTAGTTTAATAACCAGAACTATCATTTAGTTTAATAACCAGAACTATCATTTAGTTTAATAACCAGCAGAACTATCATTTAGTTTAATAACCAGAACTATCATTTAGTTTAATAACCAGAACTATCATTTAGTTTAATAACCAGCAGAACTATCATTTAGTTTAATAACCAGCAGAACTATCATTTAGTTTAATAACCAGAACTATCATTTAGTTTAATAACCAGTAGAACTATCATTTAGTTTAATAACCAGCAGAACTATCATTTAGTTTAATAACCAGTAGAACTATCATTTAGTTTAATAACCAGAACTATCATTTAGTTTAATAACCAGAACTATCATTTAGTTTAATAACCAGTAGAACTATCATTTAGTTTAATAACCAGAACTGTCATTTAGTTTAATAACCAGAACTATCATTTAGTTTAATAACCAGAACTATCATTTAGTTTAATAACCAGTAGAACTATCATTTAGTTTAATAACCAGAACTATCATTTAGTTTAATAACCAGAACTGTCATTTAGTTTAATAACCAGAACTATCATTTAGTTTAATAACCAGAACTATCATTTAGTTTAATAACCAGAACTATCATTTAGTTTAATAACCAGAACTATCATTTAGTTT
>JBAMJR010000265.1:27500-52500 GCA_038501785.1 Myoxocephalus aenaeus
CAAAATCAGAAAAGAGAGAAAATTTAAACTGAAGAAACTTTATGAGGAAACTTGAATAGAAACTTATTTCACACTAAATTAATAAAAAATAGTTGTCACTATATATATATATATATATATACACACACATACATACATATATACACACACACACACACACACACACACACACCTATGTTTCATGTTCATTATATATATATATATATATATATATATATATATATATAGACAAGGCGATTCTTAATTAATTTAGTGTGAAATTACTTCTTTGTCTTCAATGTTTCGCCTCATCGTCTGAACTGAAGATGTATAAGTGTGAAATGACGTAGTATTTAAACATGAGTATTTAAACATGAGTATTTAAACATGAGTAGTATTTAAATATGAGAGTATTCTGGTTGAACAACAGGAGATCTGCGTTTGTGTTATTTTACATTCGTGATGTTTAGTTTTCAGCTCAGAGACATTTAAACGGTTTAGTTTCTTCTGTACGTGAAACGACACTAAAAGCCTGAAATGTCCTGAAATGTTATTTATTCCGTTTCCTGTGACATAAGGTTGGAATTACAGCTTTTTTTCTTCTTTGAAAACTGTGAATTTTAGCTGAAAAACACATTAATTTAAAAAAAATGAACCGAAACGTAAATCTGACATTCGAACAAAAGAACCCGACGCGTCCTGAACACGTCTCCTAAATGAAACGACTCTCGGCGACCACAAACTCAAACTGACGCTCGTTAGTTGCCACGGTAACAGTCTGACGCTAACGAGCCAATCGGCGATCAGAATCCTAATCAATAAAAATCTGTGGAAATGTTCCGGTACCTCTTTGTCAAAATGGAACAGAAGACGATCAGCGTTCAGTCGCTTTGTGTAAAAACGTGCTCTCCACCAGAGGGAATCGAACCGCCGGGGCATTGGAGAGCGGCTCGCTCCACGACCCGCTCTCCATCAAACGGTCAAAGAGTATTTTGGGGGCGGGGACAAACGGGCGTCAGCGCCAGACAGACAGGTGCCTCACGGTGCACAGGTCACGCAGCAGCCGCCGGATTCGCTGCTTGAGCTGCGGGAGGCGGGACAAAGGGTCCGGAGGCTCGAGCTCGCCCGAGTGGTCCAACCAGGACTCCAGCACTGAGACAGAGAGACGGGGAGAACGTTAGCTAGTCTGTCTGTCTGTCTGTGTGTGTATATGTCTGTCTGTGTATGTATATGTCTGTCTGTCTGTGTATATGTCTGTGTGTGTATATGTCTGTCTGTCTGTGTGTGTATATACGTCTGTCTGTGTGTGTATATGTCTGTCTGTCTGTGTATATGTCTGTGTGTGTATATGTCTGTCTGTCTGTGTATATGTCTGTCTGTCTGTGTGTGTATATGTCTGTCTGTGTGTGTATATGTCTGTCTGTGTGTGTATATGTCTGTCTGTGTGTGTATATATGTCTGTCTGTCTCTGTATATGTCTGTGTGTGTATATGTCTGTCTGTCTGTGTATATGTCTGTCTGTGTGTGTATATATGTCTGTCTGTCTGTGTATATATGTCTGTCTGTGTGTGTGTGTATATATGTCTGTCTGTCTGTGAGTGTGTCTATATGTCTGTCTGTCTGTGTATATGTCTGTCTGTCTGTGTATATGTCTGTCTGTCTGTGTATATGTCTCTGTGTGTATATGTCTGTCTGTGTATGTGTCTGTCTGTCTGTGTATGTGTCTGTCTGTCTGTGTATATGTCTCTGTGTGTATATGTCTGTCTGTGTGTATATGTCTCTGTGTGTGTATATGTCTGTCTGTGTATATGTCTCTGTGTGTATATGTCTCTGTGTGTATATGTCTGTCTGTCTGTGTATATGTCTGTCTCTGTGTGTATATGTCTGTCTGTGTGTGTATATGTCTGTCTGTGTGTGTATATGTCTGTCTGTGTATGTGTCTGTCTGTCTGTGTATATGTCTCTGTGTGTATATGTCTGTCTGTGTGTGTATATATGTCTGTCTGTCTGTGTATATGTCTGTGTGTGTATATGTCTGTCTGTGTGTGTATATGTCTGTCTGTGTGTGTATATATGTCTGTCTGTCTGTGTATATGTCTGTGTGTGTATATGTCTGTCTGTGTGTGTATATGTCTGTCTGTGTGTGTATATATGTCTGTCTGTGTGTGTGTATATGTCTGTCTGTGTGTGTGTATATGTCTGTCTGTGTGTGTATATGTCTGTCTGTGTGTGTATATGTCTGTCTGTCTGTGTATATGTCTGTCTGTCTGTGTATATGTCTGTCTGTGTGTGAGTGTGTGTATATGTCTGTCTGTCTGTGTATATGTCTGTCTGTCTGTGAGTGTGTGTATATGTCTGTCTGTCTGTGTATATGTCTGTCTGTCTGTGAGTGTGTGTATATGTCTGTCTGTCTGTGTATATGTCTGTCTGTCTGTGAGTGTGTGTATATGTCTGTCTGAGTGTGTATATGTCTGTCTGTGAGTGTGTATATGTCTGTCTGTGAGTGTGTGTGTATGTCTGTCTGTGAGTGTGTCTCTCTGTCTGAGTGTATATGTCTGTATATATCTGTCTGTGAGTGTGTGTGTGTGTATATATCTCTGTCTGTGAGTGTGTGTGTAAATGTCTGTCTGTGAGTATATGTCTGTCTGTCTGTGTGTGTATATATCTGTCTGTGAGTATATGTCTGTCTGTGAGTGTATGTCTGTCTGTGAGTGTGTACGTCTGTCTGTGTGTGTGTATATGTCTGTCTGTCTGTGTATATGTCTGTCTGTGTGTGTGAGTGTGTGTGTGTGTGTATATATGTCTGTCTGAGAGTGTGTGTGTGTGTGTGTGTGTGTATATATGTCTGTCTTTGAGCGTGTGTGTGTATATGTCTGTCTGTGAGTGTGTGTATGTCTGTCTGTGAGAGTGTGTGTGTATATGTCTGTCTGTGAGTGTGTGTATGTCTGTCTGTGAGAGTGTGTGTATATGTCTGTCTGTGTGTGTATATGTCTGTCTGTGAGAGTGTGTGTGTATATGTCTGTCTGTGAGTGTGTGTATGTCTGTCTGTGAGAGTGTGTGTATATGTCTGTCTGTCTGTGAGTGTGTGTGTGTCTGTCTGTGAGTGTATGTCTGTCTGTGAGTGTGTACGTCTGTCTGTGTGTGTGTATATGTCTGTCTGTCTGTGTATATGTCTGTCTGTGTGTGTGAGTGTGTGTGTGTGTGTATATATGTCTGTCTGAGAGTGTGTGTGTGTGTGTGTGTGTGTATATATGTCTGTCTTTGAGCGTGTGTGTGTATATGTCTGTCTGTGAGTGTGTGTATGTCTGTCTGTGAGAGTGTGTGTGTATATGTCTGTCTGTGAGTGTGTGTATGTCTGTCTGTGAGAGTGTGTGTATATGTCTGTCTGTGTGTGTATATGTCTGTCTGTGAGAGTGTGTGTGTATATGTCTGTCTGTGAGTGTGTGTATGTCTGTCTGTGAGAGTGTGTGTATATGTCTGTCTGTCTGTGAGTGTGTGTGTGTCTGTCTGTGAGTGTGTGTGTGTGTGTGTGTGTGTGTGTGTGTGTGTGTGTGTGTGTGTGTGTGTGTGTGTGTGTGTGTGTGTGTGTGTGTGTGTGTGTGTGTGTGTGTATGTCTGTCTGTGAGTGTGTGTGTATATGTCTGTCTGTGAGTGTGTGTGTATATGTCTGTCTGTGAGTGTGTGTGTATATGTCTGTCTGTCTGTGTATATGTCTGTGTGTGTGTGTGTGTGTGTGTGTGTGTGTGTGTGTGTGTGTGTGTGTGTGTGTTACCGTCTAGCTCTCTCTCTATCATGTCCATCCTGGTGATGATCTGGTGGTGAAGAGACTCAACGTGCTCCAGCAGGTTCAGCTGACACTCGGCCTCAGGCGCCGGACGAGTGTGTGCGTGTGTGTGTGTGTGAGCGTGTGTGTGTGCGTGAGTGTGAGTGTTAGCGTGTGTGTTAGCGTGTGCGTGTTCGCGGTCGCGGTCCGCGTGCGTGACGGCGTCATCGGATGGTTTCTGGTCGACGTCTTCCGGCTTTATTTCCTGCAGAAAACCAGCGAATGAACCACGAGTCAAACATGAAGCACAACGTCCTCTGAGATGTCTCGCAGAGCAACGGGCAACGGGCAACCAGCAACGGGCAACCAGCAGGTCAAAATAGTTCCACATTCACGAGAACGAGCCTCAAACGGGCTTCCAGTGTTCTCATAGTAACAACATCCACACAGACCTCAGGATCAATAGTTATTATTGATCCTGATCAATAGAGTTATTATTGATCCTGAGGGGAGATACGTCACTGAAAACATATCTTACCTTATATTATCTTACTTTAACTTACATCTCACCTTATCTTAAAGGTAACCAAACAAAGAGAGCTGCATCTTTACTCAACACAGTTCTCACCCTGAGCTCGGCGTCGTCGTCGTCCTCCTGCTTCGCTGCGGCCGCCTGCCGCTCCTTTTCCCACGATGCACCGGGCTTCTGGTAGCAGTGCTCGCTGCTGACGTAGCAGACGGGCGCCTCCCCTATCGGGCCGGGCGTGGCCCTGGAGCCCTCCTCCCGCCTCCAGGGCCGCCTCCACAGCTGCAGGTCGGGGGCGGCCGGGGCGCTGTGCGGACAGACGGACAGAGTCAGGCGGTGAAAGCACCGGAATCTGCGTAGGGTTACCGAAAGGAAGCACCGAAACCCTACGCAGATTTTGGTGCTTCCTTTCGGTAACCCTACCGATTGAAATACTTTTGTCCCACTACTCTGATGACTCCGCCCAGGCAGCGGCTAACGAGATAGCCTACCGTTTGTATAGCTACAGTCGCTAGCTAACATCAGCCTTTTAACCCTCTGGGGTCTGAGGTCATTTTCTCGATTTTACATCATTTCTTAAATTCACCTTTTTAGGCACTTGCATATAAGATACATACCCATGTGTTTTGCATCATGAATTGCAGAACAATCTCAGCTCTCTATATAATGAGGCACCATTGTCATAAGGTACAAGTGTAAAGTGATAATATGACTCTAAAGCTGAACAATTGAAGCTTGATTTTTGAAATTCTTCATATCTCTTGTGAACACATAACTTTACTCAGGTGGTAGATAGGTTTTGGTGATGGAAATTGGTTTACCAAAGGTCTTAGGTTCACAAAAGCAGTGGAATATATGAATAAAATGGTAGATACATGTAAATAAATGTCTAATTCCAAATTCAAAAAAAGCTAGCCATCAGCCTTTTAACAGAGAAAATGCCGAAAAGGTAAACGGTCAAAAGTGTGGCTGTATTTTGCACACACAAAAAAAGAATCAAACAACGCGACGTGCAGCAAATGCAACAAAACAACTCCGCGTAAAGAAGAAGAGCCAAAGTCTCCGTTTTCTCCACCAAACCTCGTTGAGGAAACGTCCGTTTTAATCTGGAATCTGGACAAGAAAGTATGGGTTCAGGCACCGTTTAGGCAGTAGTACCGTTTAAAAGTATCGTATTAAAAGTATCGTTTTAACACCGCTATCGTTTTAAAAGAATCGTATTAAAAGTATCGTTTTAACACCGCTACCGTTTTAAAACTATCGTATTAAAACTATCGTTTTAAAAGTATCATTTGAGAAGTATCGTTTTAAAAGTATCGTTTTAACACCGCTATCGTTTTAAAAGTATCGTTTTAACACCGCTATCGTTTTAAAAGTATCGTATTAAAAGTATCGTATTAAAAGTATCGTATTAAAAGTATCGTTTTAGCAACGGTACCAGTGCTAAAACGATACTTTTAAACGATACCGGTCGTTTTAAAAGTATCGTTTTAGTACCGGTATCATTTTTAAAGTATCGTTTTAAAAGTATCGTTTTAAAAGTATCGTTTTAAAAGTATCGTTTAACCCTCTGTCCACTGAGCCCGCGGTTTCGCGTGGTGACACTCGAAACTTTTCTCTAAGTTTCTAAAATATTCACAGCACCGCGAAATACATCGCAGAAATATAATTTTACGTCTGATGGAAAGAGAAGACTTCCTGCTTCCGGGTGCCTGCCCAGGCAGAGCCCAGCATAATTTTAACATCATCAAGCAAGCGAAAGGGCAGCAGTGTGTCATCTGACGCTGGTAAAAAAAACTAACACGAAAATCCTTCTCTGTGATTTGTTGAATCATATGTCCGTCGCCATTTCGTGAACTAAACAACCAATTGTTTAACTCAGGAAATCTCAAAGGACCACCCACTTGAGCATGTCCACACGCTACAGTTTTCAGTCAGAGAAAAGCGACATCATGACGACAAAGAGATTCAACACGGAGGAAGCAAAACGCATGATTCTGGAGAGCAGCGAGGAGGAGGACATCGCATCGTCGTCAGAGCTCGAAGGCTTTAGTTCTTCTGAGGAAGATGGGTAAGTGTAGTTACTAAACTTTGTTACATGTCTGTAAGACTGCATGGTGCAAACTAGTAATGTGTACACTGTGCAGGAGAGCACGAGAGCCCGCCACGCGCTGCACACTGCTGCTCACGTTACTACCACAGTCATGATCTGAGTAATATTTATACACAGTCTGGTTTGTACAACACTCTGCTCACGTTACTACCACAGTCATGATCTGAGTAATATTTATACACAATCTGCTTTGTACAACACTCTGCTCACATTACTACCACAGTCATGATCTGAGTAATATTTACACATGGCATGCGGAGCACTCTGCTCAATCGCTACGTCATCTTTCTTTCAACTGACTAGTCTTCATTTATTTTACAGAGAGGAGCACCAGCCGCCCCGACCAGCCTGGCCAGCAAAGAGGCAGCGCGTTTCCCGACGACTAAAGACACCATCGCCGGACATTGCAGCCACCAACAGCTACACCATCCACCAGGAACTCTGTCTGGCCCAGCGAACAGATCCCATGACACCCAGGGGTTTCATGGAGAAGCTGAGTGCTGATCTCTGTGGACAGCCGCTTCACACCGCTCCTGCCCCGACACCTGCACCTGCAGGTCATGGTCCTGTCTCTGCTGCTGCTGCAGCCTGCCCCAAAACAAAGTCAACGGCGGGTCGCAGGGTTTGCGAGCTTTGCAGCATGAAGAAAGTGCGAAAAGACACGGCATGGAAGTGCGAGGCGTGTAACGTTCCCCTCTGCCTGCAGCTGAACAGAAACTGTTTCCGGGAATGGCATGCCGTGGCATGAGGATATGCCATTGAAGCAAAGCAAGCCATACGTGTATATTGTAAATAGTCTGACTAGTTTTTGTTCTGTTTTATATTTCTCAATATATATTCTGTACATATATATATTTTTTTAATAATACATATTTTTATAATAAATAATAAATTGTTGTGATGGTCATTTTTCATTTGCACACACTCCATGAAGCTTTATCTGCACTATGAAGTCATTTCTCAGTTCCATTTTTATCATTTTGGTGAAAGGTGTGAAAGACCATATTTCTACACAAAAAACGATAACATTTTTAGTTTTAGACATTTATTTACATGTATCTAACATTTTATTCATATGTTTCACTGCTTTTGTGAACCTAAAACCTTTGGTAAACCAATTTCCATCACCTAAACAGAGTTACCACCTGAGTAAAGTTAGGTTTTTTCAAGCGATATGAATAATTTCCAAATATCGAGATTCCATTTTTCAGCTTTAGTGTCATATTATAAAGTTTTTCTCCTTACACTTTTGCCTTATGACAATGGTGCCTCATTATATAGATAGCTGAGATTGTTCTGCAATTCATGATGTAAAACATGGGTATATATCTTATATGCAAGTGCCTTAAAAGGTGAATCTAAGAAAATTATGTAAAATCGAGAAAATCGACTGAAAATGACCTCCAGTGTGTTAACCCCGGTATCGGATAAGAACCCAAACGACCCCGTCCCCAGTGGCTCACCGCAGCAGGCTGATCTTGAGCTGCAGCCCGCTGAGGACCTGGTGGAGGCCATGCGTGTGCGCCAGCAGACTGTTGGTGTGTGAGATCGTGGAGGCGTTGACCTCCGAGTAGTTCTGCTTCACGCACGACAGCCCGAACATGTGACCGGAGATCAGCCAATCAGGTTCTGACAGAAAGCGCTGAGCCCGCCTCCAACCTGAATACACACACAGAGACACACACACACACACACACACACACAGTGATTTTACTTCACATAACAAAAGGAGTCTGATATAAATATGCCGTACAAAAAGATCTTGAAGCACTCATCACACGCGATGCGTTCAGGGAGCGTGGGAGAGCTCGTACCTGCCGTGTGTCTGCAGTAGTAGCAGCTGTAGTTGTGAGGCACGTTGTCTTCATACAGACCCATACAGGTGCCGTGCTGCCAGCACAGACACGACTCACACTGCGAAGAACAGGCAGGAGGTGAGGGTGAGAGAGGGTGAGAGAGAGTGTGTGTGTGTGTGTGTGTGTGTGTGTGTGTGTGTGTGAGTGTGTGTCTCTCACCTGGATCATGAAGTCGTTCTCCTCGTTCACCTCACACACACACCTCACCACCTCACACTCCTCCATCTCCATGGTGGCGGGCCAAGGGGGCGTGTCCTCCCCGCTCTCCGCCGTGAGCGTCGACCAATCACTGCCGTCGTCGGCTGAGAGGGGGAGGAGCCGAGTTAGAGAGACGAAGAAGACATTTAAAACCCGAACCGGGCACGCAGACAGACACACACACACACACACACACACACACACACACACCCCTACCTGGTGTGGTGGGCTCGTGTGTGGCCGGCAGCTTCAGGGTGACCGGTGGTCGGTCAGCGTTCTCGTCGTCGCTGCTGCCGAGCGCTGAGGAGAAAGAACAGGGAGGAATGAACTCTCCCTGCTGGTTGTGATGCTGTCATGAACTCTCCCTGCTGGTTGTGATGCTGTCATGAACTCTCCCTGCTGGTTGTGTTGCTGTCATGAACTCTCCCTGCTGGTTGTGATGCTGTCATGAACTCTCCCTGCTGGTTGTGATGCTGTCATGAACTCTCCCTGCTGGTTGTGTTGCTGTCATGAACTCTCCCTGCTGGTTGTGATGCTGTCATGAACTCTCCCTGCTGGTTGTGATGCTGTCATGAACTCTCCCTGCTGGTTGTGATGCTGTCATGAACTCTCCCTGCTGGTTGTGATGCTGTCATGAACTCTCCCTGCTGGTTGTGTTGCTGTCATGAACTCTCCCTGCTGGTTGTGATGCTGTCATGAACTCTCCCTGCTGGTTGTGTTGCTGTCATGAACTCTCCCTGCTGGTTGTGTTGCTGTCATGAACTCTCCCTGCTGGTTGTGATGCTGTCATGAACTCTCCCTGCTGGTTGTGATGCTGTCATGAACTCTCCCTGCTGGTTGTGTTGCTGTCATGAACTCTCCCTGCTGGTTGTGTTGCTGTCATGAACTCTCCCTGCTGGTTGTGATGCTGTCATGAACTCTCCCTGCTGGTTGTGATGCTGTCATGAACTCTCCCTGCTGGTTGTGATGCTGTCATGAACTCTCCCTGCTGGTTGTGTTGCTGTCATGAACTCTCCCTGCTGGTTGTGATGCTGTCATGAACTCTCCCTGCTGGTTGTGATGCTGTCATGAACTCTCCCTGCTGGTTGTGATGCTGTCATGAACTCTCCCTGCTGGTTGTGATGCTGTCATGAACTCTCCCTGCTGGTTGTGTTGCTGTCATCCTGTGAAACTCTCTCTCACCCGACTGGCTCTTCTTCTTCTTCTTCTTCTTTTTCTTCTTCTTCAGTTTGACCCTCAGGAAGTTCTTCCTCTCCTTCCTGTCCTGCTCTCCCGTTCTCTCTCCTTCCTTCTTCCCGTCTGCGGAGAGAAGAGAACTGACCTTGTCTCTTCGTCCGACTGAACACACATTTAAAGCCGTGACCTTGTTTGACCTTCAGTCAGACGTGACCCTCTTACCCGCGTCGCCGTGCCGCCGGTCGTCATGGTGACAGGCGTACTGGTCCTCGCTCCTGCCGTCCGACAGGAAGTCACTGCCCTTAGAGGACGACCTCTTCCTCCTGCAACGCCAGCAGGAGTTAAGCACTGTGTGTGTGTGTGTGTGTGTGTGTGTGCGTCTGTCTCTGTGTGTGTGCGTGTGTCTGTCGCTGTGTGTGTGTGTGTGTCTGTCTCTGTGTGTGTGTGTGTCTGTCTGTCTGTCTGTCTGTCTGTCTGTCTGCCTGCCTGTCTGTCTGTGTCTGTCTGTCTGTGTGTGTGTGTGTGTGTCTGTCTCTGTGTGTGTGTGTGTGTGTCTGTCTGTGTGTGTGTGTGTCTGTCTCTGTGTGTGTGTGTGTCTGTCTCTGTGTGTGTGTGTGTGTGTGTGTGTCTGTCTCTGTGTGTGTGTCTGTCTCTGTGTGTGTGTGTGTGTGTCTCTCGGCTCTGTCATTCGCGCCCATGGCTTTTCCTACCATAGCTACGCTGATGACACCCAACTGATCCTCTCGTTTCCCCAGTCAGAAACACAGGTAGCGGCACGAATCTCTGCCTGTCTGACTGACATCTCTCAGTGGATGTCCGCACACCACCTGAAAATCAACCCTGACAAGACGGAACTACTTTTCCTTCCAGGAAAGGGCTCTCCCACCCACGACCTGACTATCACCTTCAACAACTCAGTGTTGACCCCGACCCCGACTGCCAGGAACCTCGGTGTGACACTTGACAGTCAACTCTCCCTGACTGCCAACATTACCGCAACAACGCGTTCCTGTAGGTACATGTTGTACAACATCAGGAGGATACGTCCCCTTCTCACCCAGAAGGCGACACAGGTTCTGGTCCAGGCTCTGATCATCTCGCGACTTGACTACTGTAACTCCCTCCTGGCAGGTCTACCCGCTAACGCCATTCGACCTTTACAGCTCATCCAGAACGCAGCAGCTCGACTGGTCTTCAACCTCCCGAAATTCACCCACACCACCCCCCTCCTCCGCACACTCCACTGGCTACCGGTGGTCGCCCGCATCCGCTTCAAAACATTGGTACTTACGTATCGTGCCACGAACAGATCGGGTCCTATCTATATACAGGACATGGTAACACCGTACACCCCAGCTCGGGCACTCCGCTCGGCTTCTGCTAAACGACTTGTAGCTCCGTCACTACGAGCTAAACACTCAACAAAGTCACGACTGTTTGCTGTCCTGGCTCCTCAATGGTGGAATGAGCTCCCCATTGACATCAGGACAGCAGGAAGTCTCTACATCTTCCGCCGAAAACTAAAAACGCATCTCTTTCGACTACACCTTGAATAAGGAAGGTAGCACTGTACTAGCACTCTAGTAGCACTTGATGTCTCTTATTTATAGCACTTTGTAATTTTCTGTAATTTTCGAAATTTAACTCTAGTGAAGAAACTGTACTTTATTGATTATTGATTGTTGTTTTTCTGAGTTTGTACTCATGATTGAATGCACTATTGTAAGTCGCTTTGGATAAAAGCGTCAGCTAAATGACATGTAATGTAATGTAATGTAATGTAATGTGTCTGTCTCTGTGTGTGTGTCTGTCTGTCTGTCTCTGTGTGTGTGTGTCTGTCTGTCTGTCTGTCTGTCTGTCTGTCTGTCTGTCTGTCTGTCTGTCTCTGTGTGTGTGTGTGTGTGTGTGTGTGTGTGTGTGTGTGTGTGTGTGTGTGTGTGTGTGTGTGTGTGTGTGTGTGTCTGTCTCTGTGTGTGTGCGTGCGTGCGTGAGGTGGACGACTTCATGATCCAGGTGAGAGAGACACACACAGCAATCACTCTCACACTCACACAGACTCACAAACTCACAGACTCACACACAGACAGACAGACTCACACACACACACACACACACACCTGGGTGGCTCCTCCTCCTGGTGGGCGTGGTAGTACTTGATGTGGTCGTGCAGCAGACCGGCCTTCCTGAAGGACTTGCTGCAGCCGGAGGACGGACACTTGAAGGGGTTGTGGTCCAGCTCAATGGAGAGGATGGGGGGGGGGCTGGTTCTTTATCACCCGGTACACTGGAGAGGACACGACCATGAGGGAGGCTGTGGTTGTATAGAAGACTCTGCTTCATGTGTTAACGCTGCATTCTCTCTCCTGACCACCAGGGGGCGACTCCTCTGGTTGTATAGAAGTCTATGCTTCATGTGTTAAAGCTGCATTCTCTCTCCTGACCACCAGGGGTCGACTCCTCTGGTTGTATAGAAGTATATGCTTCATGTGTTAAAGCTGCATTCTCTCTCCTGACCACCAGGGGTCGACTCCTCTGATTGTATAGAAGTCTATGCTTCATGTGTTAAAGCTGCATTCTCTCTCCTGACCACCAGGGGGCGACTCCTCTGGTTGTATAGAAGTCTATGCTTCATGTGTTAAAGCTGCATTCTCTCTACTGACCACCAGGGGGTGACTCCTCTGGTTGTATAGAAGTCTATGCTTCATGTGTTAAAGTGTAGTTGACTCACGAGGCTCTCTGCTGAACTTGTGTGTGGTGGGGAGGTGAGCCTGTCGCTCCAACAAGACGTCTGAGAGAAGAATAAACTTTATTAATGTCAGTTCAATACATGAAGAAACAGTTTTTGTTTATTTATTTCCCTCAGAAAACACAAACAAACTTCAGTCATCAGACCAGCAGTTAATGTATAATATTATTATTTAAATGCTTCTTTGAGAGCTAAATGCTGTTACAGATTCATTCATTAATAATAATAAAAATATATATTAATAAATATAAAATATTTAAAAAAAATATATATATATATATATATATATATATATATATATATATATATATATAAATAAATAAATAAATAATCATTAGAAATAAAGAAGTACATAATACGAAGAAAAGAAAAAAAGAAAAAAAAAATATATATATATATATACATAAATAATAAAAATAAATAAATGAATATCAATAAATAACAAATGCAAGATGTTTTATACGGTGTACCTCGGTCCATGTGGGCGGGGCTTGGAGGGTCTGGGTGGCTGCAGTCCGCTGTGATTGGCTGATTCTGAGCTCCACTGCTTCGACCTGGAACAGGAACATGCTCAGCTCCCCCACAATGCATCACTTCAACACTTATAAACGCCATCATGTGACTTACTGTCGGTTCTCTTCTTCGCTGGTGGAGGAGAGGATGAAGGTTCTGCCTTCCTCTTCCTCTCCTCGTCTCCTTCCTCGTCTCCTTCCTCCTCCCCGGACGTCACCTTCTCCTCGGTCTCCTCCTCCTCCCTCTCCTCTTCCTCCTTGCTCTGCTCCTCCTTCCCCTCTTCCTCCTCTCTCTCTCCACCATCCTCCTCCTCCTCGCTCTCCCCTTCCTCCCATCCCTCGCTTCCCACCGAAATCTTCTCAGATCTGGACTTCTGGGTCAGCACAAACAAACAAACAAACAAACAAACAACAACAGGTGAGACCAGAGGACCAGGTGATTGGTTGGTCAGATGAGGACCAATCAGAACGCTTCTTACTTCCTGGAAGGGTTTCACCTTCGTGGGCTTCACCGTCAGAACCACACCGTCATAGAACCTCACGGTGTAGGAGTCTGAGAGACACACACACAGAGACACACACACACACTCTGTGATTACGTCCTAGAGGATCAATACTTGGCTGATTGGTTTCTGATCATCAGACGTCTCACCGTCTTTGTTGACTCTGAGAATTTTAGCCGGATAGAAACGACAGTCTGTCCAACAGGCCAGAACCTTCTCTCCTGAGACAAACATCTGAGACCAGAGACAAGAGACAAAGAGACAGGGAGACAAAGAGACAGAGAGACAAAGAGACAAAGAGACAAGAGACAAGAGACAAAGAGACAGGGAGACAAGAGACAAAGAGACAAGTGACAAAGAGACAAGAGACCAAGAGACAAAGAGACAAGATACAAGTGACAAAGAGACAGAGAGACAAAGAGACAGAGAGACCAGATACAAAGAGACAAGAGACAAAGAGACAGGGAGACAAGAGACAAAGAGACAAAGAGACAAGTGACAAAGAGACAAGAGACCAAGAGACAAAGAGACAAGATACAAGTGACAAAGAGACAGAGAGACAAAGAGACAAAGGGACAAGAGACAAAGAGACAAAGGGACAAGAGACAAAGGGACAAGTGACAAAGAGACAAGAGACCAAGAGACAAAGAGACAAGATACAAGAGACAAAGAGACAAAGAGACAAAGAGACAAGAGACAAAGAGACAGAGACAAAGACAAAGAGACAAGAGATAGAGAGACAAAGGGACAAAGGGAGAAGGGACAAGGGACAAGAGACAAAGAGACAAGAGACAAAGACAGATACAAAAAGACAAGAGACAAGAGAGACAGAGACAAAAAGACAAAAGAGAGAGACAGCGAGACAAAGAGACAAGAGACAGAGAGTATCATTTAAAATCTCAAATAATCAGTTTACTTTCATCAGATTGTGTTAAAAACATGTGTATATGTATATATATATATACACACACACATGTAATATATACACACATGCACATATAAATATAAATATATATATATATATATATATATATATATATATATATATATATATATACACACACACATATCTCTACTGGGATCTGAACCGGGTCGTACTGGTTCAGATCCCAGTAGAGGTCGTGTTCTGGTCCAGTGGGATCTGAACCGGGTCGTACTGGTTCAGATCCCAGTAGAGGTCGTGTTCTGGTCCAGTGGGATCTGAACCGGGTCGTACTGGTTCAGATCCCAGTAGAGGTCGTGTTCTGGTCCAGTGGGATCTGAACCGGGTCGTACTGGTTCAGATCCCAGTAGAGGTCGTGTTCTGGTCCAGTGGGATCTGAACCGGGTCGTACTGGTTCAGATCCCAGTAGAGGACGTGTTCTGGTCCAGTGGGATCTGAACCGGGTCGTACCGGTGCAGCGCAGGGCGGGTTCAGGCCCCGCCTCCTCAGGCTGACTCGCTCCAGCGGCCTCAGGTAGGCAGAGGTCCAGAGGAACCATTCGTTGTGCCGCCGGCTCCACTGGCGGTAGTGCACCTGGACGCGCTCCCTGTCGTAGTCGATCTTCTCGATGGTCGCTGCGTACCTGCAGAGAAAAGACCAGAGACAAGAGACCATCACCTTCCAAAGAGAGGATCAAACACAGAAGAGGGAAAAGAGAGGATCAAACACAGAAGAGGTCAAAGAGAGGATCAAACACAGAAGAGGGAAAAGAGAGTATCAAACACAGAAGAGGTCAAAGAGAGGATCAAACACAAAGAGGTAAAAGAGAGGATCAAACACAGAAGAGGTCAAAGAGAGGATCAAACACAGAAGAGGTCAAAGAGAGGATCAAACACAGAAGAGGGAAAAGAGAGGATCAAACACAGAAGAGGTCAAAGAGAGGATCAAACACAGAAGAGGAAAAAGAGAGGATCAAACACAGAAGAGGTCAAAGAGAGGATCAAACACAGAAGAGGGAAAAGAGAGGATCAAACACAGAAGAGGTCAAAGAGAGGATCAAACACAGAAGAGGTAAAAGAGAGGATCAAACACAAAGAGGTCAAAGAGAGGATCAGACACAGAAGAGGTCAAAGAGAGGATCAAACACAGAAGAGGTCAAAGAGAGGATCAAACACAGAAGAGGAAAAAGAGAGGATCAGACACAGAAGAGGTCAAAGAGAGGATCAGACACAGAAGAGGTCAAAGAGAGGATCAGACACAGAAGAGGTCAAAGAGAGGATCAGACACAGAAGAGGTCAAAGAGAGGATCAGACACAGAAGAGGTCAAAGAGAGGATCAAACACAGAAGAGGTCAAAGAGAGGATCAAACACAAAGAGGGAAAAGAGAGGATCAAACAGAAGAGGTCAAAGAGAGGATCAAACACAAAGAGGGAAAAGAGAGGATCAAACAGAAGAGGAAAAAGAGAGGATCAGACACAGAAGAGGTCAAAGAGAGGATCAGACACAGAAGAGGTCAAAGAGAGGATCAGACACAGAAGAGGTCAAAGAGAGGATCAAACACAGAAGAGGAAAAAGAGAGGATCAGACACAGAAGAGGTAAAAGAGAGGATCAGACACAGAAGAGGTCAAAGAGAGGATCAAACACAGAAGAGGAAAAAGAGAGGATCAGACACAGAAGAGGAAAAAGAGAGGATCAGACACAGAAGAGGAAAAAGAGAGGATCAGACACAGAAGAGGTCAAAGAGAGGATCAGACACAGAAGAGGTCAAAGAGAGGATCAAACACAGAAGAGGAAAAAGAGAGGATCAGACACAGAAGAGGAAAAAGAGAGGATCAAACACAGAAGAGGTCAAAGAGAGGATCAGACACAAAGAGGGAAAAGAGAGGATCAAACAGAAGAGGAAAAAGAGAGGATCAAACACAGAAGAGGAAAAAGAGAGGATCAAACACAGAAGAGGTCAAAGAGAGGATCAAACACAGAAGAGGGAAAAGAGAGGATCAAACACAGAAGAGGTCAAAGAGAGGATCAAACACAGAAGAGGAAAAAGAGAGGATCAAACACAAAGAGGGAAAAGAGAGGATCAAACACAGAAGAGGTCAAAGAGAGGATCAAACACAGAAGAGGGAAAAGAGAGGATCAAACACAGAAGAGGTCAAAGAGAGGATCAAACACAGAAGAGGAAAAAGAGAGGATCAAACACAGAAGAGGTCAAAGAGAGGATCAAACACAAAGAGGGAAAAGAGAGGATCAAACAGAAGAGGAAAAAGAGAGGATCAAACACAGAAGAGGAAAAAGAGAGGATCAAACACAGAAGAGGTCAAAGAGAGGATCAAACACAGAAGAGGGAAAAGAGAGGATCAAACACAGAAGAGGTCAAAGAGAGGATCAAACACAAAAGAGGAAAAAGAGAGGATCAAACACAAAGAGGGAAAAGAGAGGATCAAACACAGAAGAGGTCAAAGAGAGGATCAAACACAGAAGAGGGAAAAGAGAGGATCAAACACAGAAGAGGTCAAAGAGAGGATCAAACACAGAAGAGGAAAAAGAGGATCAAACACAGAAGAGGTCAAAGAGAGGATCAAACACAGAAGAGGGAAAAGAGAGGATCAAACACAGAAGAGGGAAAAGAGAGGATCAAACACAGAAGAGGTAAAAGAGAGGATCAAACACAGAAGAGGGAAAAGAGAGGATCAAACACAGAAGAGGTAAAAGAGAGGATCAAACACAGAAGAGGGAAAAGAGAGGATCAAACACAGAAGAGGTCAAAGAGAGGATCAAACACAGAAGAGGAAAAAGAGAGGATCAAACACAAAGAGGGAAAAGAGAGGATCAAACACAGAAGAGGTCAAAGAGAGGATCAAACACAGAAGAGGGAAAAGAGAGGATCAAACACAGAAGAGGTCAAAGAGAGGATCAAACACAGAAGAGGAAAAAGAGAGGATCAAACACAGAAGAGGTCAAAGAGAGGATCAAACACAGAAGAGGAAAAAGAGAGGATCAAACACAGAAGAGGTCAAAGAGAGGATCAAACACAGAAGAGGGAAAAGAGAGGACCAAACACAGAAGAGGTCAAAGAGAGGATCAAACACAGAAGAGGGAAAAGAGAGGACCAAACACAGAAGAGGTCAAAGAGAGGATCAAACACAGAAGAGGAAAAAGAGAGGATCAAACACAGAAGAGGTCAAAGAGAGGATCAAACACAGAAGAGGAAAAAGAGAGGATCAAACACAGAAGAGGTCAAAGAGAGGATCAAACACAGAAGAGGGAAAAGAGAGGATCAAACACAGAAGAGGTCAAAGAGAGGATCAAACACAGAAGAGGTAAAAGAGAGGATCAAACACAGAAGAGGGAAAAGAGAGGATCAAACACAGAAGAGGTAAAAGAGAGGATCAAACACAGAAGAGGGAAAAGAGAGGATCAAACACAGAAGAGGTAAAAGAGAGGATCAAACACAGAAGAGGGAAAAGAGAGGATCAAACACAGAAGAGGTTTTCAGAGTCTCAGGTAATAAAATCACCAGTAGACCCACAGCTCTTTCTCCTGTCTCCCAGAAATGTTTTGTCTAAACTAGCACTGAGCTATCTCCTCATCCACAGTTCAGATCTAACTCATTTAACTTGATAAAGTACCGTACGCCTTGTGAGGAGAGACCTGTGGTTTTACATTTAAAAAAAGATTGTTAAGTTTGAATAATTCTGTAAACAGACACATCCCTGTAACCTAGGAGACGGTGGGAGTCTATTACATCAATCCAGATCATTTATGACCAGTTAAAGTGTCAACGTTTCAAACGTTTTATTTTACTTTTTTGGGGCATTCCGAGATCCTGCGATCTCATTGGTCCTCAAACTCGTCTGAAGTAGGGATCATGTACATATGTTGTTTGTCATGGTGCGACCAAGGAAAAGCTCCAAGTAGGTCATTTATTTTATTTGTGAACCGAAAAGCACGTTTTTTTGACTGAATATGGTTCCTAACATGTCAATGCTTGTGTTTCTTGTGATTATTATTATTGATTATATTTAGATGCTTTGGGTCGTAATCTTTCTAAAGATGTGCAGTATTACTCTGTGGCATGATGGGAAGGCACCGAACAACACAATGGTTTATAGTGACACCGGTGGCCGTTGAGGGAAACGCAGCCAGCGACTGAGCTCAGTGTGTGTCTGTGTGTGTGTGTGTGTGTGTGTGTGTGTGTGTGTGTGTGTGTGTGTGTGTGTGTGTGTGTGTGTGTGTGTGTGTCCCACCACTTCTTGTGACGGTCTCGGGCTTCTAGCTGAGCTCCGACCTCAAAGGTGATTCCTGACCGGTCCGGAGGCGTCTTCATCTTCAAGAGAGAAAATACTTTATGATAAACTGAAGGATGAAGTGTTCCTTCATGTGGTGAATGTTAGTGATAAACTGAAGGATGAAGTGTTCCTTTATGTGATGAATGTTAGTGATAAACTGAAGGATGAAGTGTTCCTTTATGTGTTGATGAATGTTAGTGATAAACTGAAGGATGAAGTGTTCCTTCATGTGGTGAATGTTAGTGATAAACTGAAGGATGAAGTGTTCCTTCATGTGGTGAATGTTAGTGATAAACTGAAGGATGAAGTGTTCCTTCATGTGATGAATGTTAGTGATAAACTGAAGGATGAAGTGTTCCTTCATGTGATGAATGTTAGTGATAAACTGAAGGATGAAGTGTTCCTTTGTGATAAACTGAAGGATGAAGTGTTCCTTTATGTGATTAATGTTAGTGATAAACTGAAGGATGAAGTGTTCCTTTGTGATAAACTGAAGGATGAAGTGTTCCTTCATGTGATGAATGTTAGTGATAAACTGAAGGATGAAGTGTTCCTTTGTGATGAATGTTTGTGATAAACTGAAGGATGAAGTGTTCCTTTATGGGATGAATGTTTGTGATAAACTGAAGGATGAAGTGTTCCTTTATGGGATGAATGTTTGTGATAAACTGAAGGATGAAGTGTTCCTTTATGTGTTGATGAATGTTAGTGATGAACTGGAGGATGAAGTGTTCCTTTGTGATGAATGTTAGTGAAACTGAAGGATGAAGTGTTCCTTTATGTGTTGATGAATGTTAGTGATAAACTGGAGGATGAAGTGTTCCTTTGTGATGAATGTTAGTGATAAACTGAAGGATGAAGTGTTCCTTCATGTGAGGAATGTTAGTGATAAACTGAAGGATGAAGTGTTCCTTTGTGATAAACTGAAGGATGAAGTGTTCCTTTATGTGATGAATGTTAGTGATAAACTGAAGGATGAAGTGTTCCTTCATGTGATGAATGTTAGTGATAAACTGAAGGATTAAGTGTTCCTTTGTGATAAACTGAAGGATGAAGTGTTCCTTTATGTGATGAATGTTAGTGATAAACTGAAGGATGAAGTGTTCCTTTGTGATAAACTGAAGGATGAAGTGTTCCTTTGTGATAAACTGAAGGATGAAGTGTTCCTTTATGTGATTAATGTTAGTGATAAACTGAAGGATGAAGTGTTTCTTTATGTGATGATGAATGTTAGTGATAAACTGAAGGATGAAGTGTTCCTTTGTGATGAATGTTAGTGATAAACTGGAGGATGAAGTGTTCCTTTGTGAGGAATGTTAGTGATAAACTGAAGGATGAAGTGTTCCTTTATGTGTTGATGAATGTTAGTGATAAACTGAAGGATGAAGTGTTCCTTTATGTGTTGATGAATGTTAGTGATAAACTGGAGGATAAAGTGTTCCTTTGTGAGGAATGTTAGTGATAAACTGAAGGATGAAGTGTTCCTTTGTGAGGAATGTTAGTGATAAACTGAAGGATGAAGTGTTAGAGATAGGAGGTCTTATAGAATATGATGCAGATTAAACCAAAAGGATATAAAAGGAGTTAAAATGCAACAAACATTAATGCGGTGGAAACAGATATAACACCAGATATAACACCAGATATAGCACCAGATATAACACCAGATATAACACCAGATATAGCACCAGATATAACACCAGATATAGCACCAGATATAGCACCAGATATAGCACCAGATATAACACCAGATATAACACCAGATATAGCACCAGATATAGCACCAGATATAACACCAGATATAACACCAGACATAACACCAGATATAACACCAGATATAGCACCAGATATAACACCAGATATAACACCAGATATAACACCAGATATAGCACCAGATATAACACCAGATATAGCACCAGATATAGCACCAGATATAACACCAGATATAACACCAGATATAACACCAGATATAACACCAGGTATAGCACCAGATATAACACCAGATATAGCACCAGATATAGCACCAGATATAGCACCAGATATAACACCAGATATAACACCAGATATAGCACCAGATATAGCACCAGATATAGCACCAGATATAACACCAGATATAACACCAGATATAACACCAGATATAACACCAGATATAACACCAGATATAACACCAGATATAACACCAGATATAGCACCAGATATAACACCAGATATAACACCAGATATAACACCAGATATAACACCAGATATAACACCAGATATAGCACCAGATATAGCACCAGATATAACACCAGATATAACACCAGACATAACAGTAAACCAATGGCAGTATAAGAAATGTATTATTTACGTCATACTTCAGTAAGTGTAGCAGACCTAGATCCTGGATATTTGTCCACCACTGGCTGTTTAATAAGCATCATCTTTCTCATATTCACAAACTGTGATTCAGATCGAATCAGCCACAGAAGCGCGCGACCGGTGACAGCAACTGACGTCTCGAGCACGCGCACGTCGTACGTCCTCCAGTTAAAGGCTGTCACACATTCTAGTGAACAGCGACTACACTCGTTCAGTTAGAGATGTTTTTACGTTATAAGGACATTTAAACGAGATGTTTTTACGTTATAAGGACATTTAAACGGCGTAAAAGCGGCGCGCGGGCACGTTTAGAGGCTACGTCACCTGTACGGGTCGTTACGTGATGACGTAACGGTTTCAGCCAAACTTTTAGCTGAGTCCAGCTTTACGCAGATTAACGTACATGTATTGTGGACGACAACTCGGAGCAAACGTTACAAAAACCACAAAAAAACATCTAAACTCAAGCGGCGCGTCATCAATGAAAGAAGCTATTAAGTTAAGTTTGTTTTATACATTGCTGTTTTCTGATCTGCGAGCTTCCGGTTAGAAAGAAGCCGATTGGTCCACAGGCTGCTAGCTTCCTCTTAGAAGGAAGCCGATTGGTCCACAGGCAACGGTAGGACGCCTATACGCAATTCTCATTGGCCCGCCTCGGCCGTCACTCAAACAAGTCCCGTCCCCTCGTATTTTTTTTGACAGTGGCTAAGACGCTGAAGCTAATCGATGAGCTAACGCAGCTAGCCGTCTGCTGTACGCGAACCCGCGGTCTGAAAAGCCTCAGACACACAAACGAGGAGCCGCATCACGTGATAGACTGTCTCCGCTCCTCGGGCGTCTTCACGAGCGTCACTACGAGGACGCCAGAATCACAAAAAGCTTGTTTACCTCTCGCGCTACTTGTGCACCGCACTCTTCTTCATACTGTGATGTCCGCAAAGCGCATGCGCGGAGGATACCTTCCCAGCTGTGTTTTTTTTTGGGGGGGGGGGGGGGGGGGGGGGTTGTGTGTGTGTGTGTGTGTGTGTGTGTGTGGGGGGGGGGGGGGGGGGGGGGGTGTAACTTCAAGTATGGAGGTCCGTTAGTGGAAAAATAAATAAATATATAAACACCCTGTCAGTCAGAATTATGATATCAATATCACAAATATAAGTAGTCAATATATCAAAATAATGAGATATTTAAGCAAAATAATAAGTAAAAAAATAATATATATATATATATATATATATATATATATATATATATAAAATACGTAATATAGTTTATCAAAATAATAACATGGAGTGTCAAAATAATGAGAAACTTTTTATAATAATGACTTAATATATAAAATAATAAGTTAGTATCTCAAAAAATTACTTAGTTTAGCGAAATAATTATTTAGCATCTACATGATTAAGTCACTACTTTTTCAAAATAATGACTTAATATCTCAAAATAATGATTTTGTATCTAATAAAAAGAGTTAGTATGTCATAATATTAAAACACTTTCTCCCAAAAAAGTCGTACCATCTGAAAATAAGTTCATCTTAAGTTTATTTTAAGATGCTGTAACATGTTCAGGTTTCATCTCAGTCCAGCTGTTGTCTTTCTGGTTTTTTTCCTTAATGTTGTAATCATTTTTATTTGTGTTGACAGACTCATCTCACACAGATGTCATGTAGAGACGCTCCACACGGGAAACACACAGAAGCTTGAATGGTGTTTACAAAGCAGGCAGGTGAGGAGCCAGTCGAGGGTCGTTTCTCAGCCTCAGGCTGAAGTTCTGCAGCTCCAGCGGCGCCGCTTCCATGTGCCTGAAACGACACACACACACGTAACACAGCCGTGTCCATTGAGCGAGGCGTCACACAGGCCACGAGGTGGAGGCGGTCGTACGTGCTGAGGCGTTTCTGGGCCACATGTATGCGCAGCGTCTTCTCAGAGCAGAAGGCGTGGTACTCGTCCTGCTGCGGCTGCTTCAGGGTTCCCTGGTTCTCCTGGTACCACCGCTGCTTCCCCCGCAGCGCCTGCGTCTCCTGAACACACGTCGACACGAATGAAGCACGAAGCATAACGTTGTGTAGTTGCGTCGTGCGGGACGAAGGGGACCGAGCGGCGCCGCACCTCCTCACAGAGCCGCTGGATGAGCTCGGCCCGCTGCACCAGCCTCTGCCGGCACTCTGCCAGGGCGTCCTGCTGCAGCCGCCGGGCGTCTGCCGGGCTCAGAGCGCCGGGGTGGTCCAGCCGGACCAGCAGGGGGGCCAAGATGTCCTCCTTCCTCTGCTGCAGCCACGCCCGCTCCTCGGCCGCCCGCCGCTCCTGCGCCGCACAACGGGGGAGTCAAGGTGACGCCGCACAACGGGGGAGTAAAGGTGACGCCGCACAACGGGGGAGTCAAGGTGACGCCGCACAACGGGGGAGTAAAGGTGACGCCGCACAACGGGGGAGTCTAGGTGACGCCGCACAACGGGGGAGTAAAGGTGACGCCGCACAACGGGGGAGTCTAGGTGACGCCGCACAACGGGGGAGTCAAGGTGACGCCGCACAACGGGGGAGTCTAGGTGACGCCGCACAACGGGGGAGTCGAGGTGACGCCGCACAACGGGGGAGTCGAGGTGACGCCGCACAACGGGGGAGTCGAGGTGACGCCGCACAACGGGGGAGTCGAGGTGACGCCGCACAACGGGGGAGTCGAGGTGACGCCGCACAACGGGGGAGTCTAGGTGACGCCGCACAACGGGGGAGTCGAGGTGACGCCGCACAACGGGGGAGTAGAGGTGACGCCGCACAACGGGGGAGTAGAGGTGACGCCGCACAACGGGGGAGTAGAGGTGACGCCGCACAACGGGGGGAGTAGAGGTGACGACGCACAACGGGGGAGTAAAGGTGACGCCGCACAACGGGGGAGTAGAGGTGACGCCGCACAACGGGGGAGTCGAGGTGACGCCGCACAACGGGGGAGTAGAGGTGACGACGCACAACGGGGGAGTAGAGGTGACGCCGCACAACGGGGGAGTCGAGGTGACGCCGCACAACGGGGGAGTAGAGGTGACGCCGCACAACGGGGGAGTAGAGGTGACGCCGCACAACGGGGGAGTCGAGGTGACGACGCACAACGGGGGAGTCGAGGTGACGCCGCACAACGGGGGAGTCGAGGTGACGCCGCACAACGGGGGAGTCGAGGTGACGCCGCACAACGGGGGAGTCGAGGTGACGACGCACAACGGGGGAGTAGAGGTGACGCCGCACAACGGGGGAGTAGAGGTGACGCCGCACAACGGGGGAGTCGAGGTGACGACGCACAACGGGGGAGTAGAGGTGACGCCGCACAACGGGGGAGTCGAGGTGACGCCGCACAACGGGGGAGTAGAGGTGACGCCGCACAACGGGGGAGTCGAGGTGACGCCGCACAACGGGGGAGTCGAGGTGACGCCGCACAACGGGGGAGTCGAGGTGACGACGCACAACGGGGGAGTCGAGGTGACGACGCACAACGGGGGAGTCGAGGTGACGCCGCACAACGGGGGAGTCGAGGTGACGCCGCACAACGGGGGAGTAGAGGTGACGCCGCACAACGGGGGAGTCGAGGTGACGCCGCACAACGGGGGAGTAGAGGTGACGCCGCACAACGGGGGAGTCGAGGTGACGATGCACAACGGGGGAGTCGAGGTGACGCCGCACAACGGGGGAGTCGAGGTGACGCCGCACAACGGGGGAGTAGAGGTGACGCCGCACAACGGGGGAGTCGAGGTGACGCCGCACAACGGGGGAGTCGAGGTGACGCCGCACAACGGGGGAGTCGAGGTGACGCCGCACAACGGGGGAGTCGAGGTGACGCCGCACAACGGGGGAGTCGAGGTGACGCCGCACAACGGGGGAGTCGAGGTGACGCCGCACAACGGGGGAGTCGAGGTGACGCCGCACAACGGGGGAGTCGAGGTGACGCCGCACAACGGGGGAGTCGAGGTGACGACGCACAACGGGGGAGTCGAGGTGACGACGCACAACGGGGGAGTCGAGGTGACGCCGCACAACGGGGGAGTAGAGGTGACGCCGCACAACGGGGGAGTAG
>JBAMJR010000265.1:57500-70000 GCA_038501785.1 Myoxocephalus aenaeus
ATATTCACTAACAGAACTGTTACACAAGATCCTTATCTTGTGTAACAGTTGTTAGTGAATATAAAACACACACATTTACATGATTGTAAACACACACACACACACACACACACACACACACACGCACACACACACACACACACACACACACACACACACACACACACACACACACACACACACACACACACACACACACACACACCTCCTCAGGATCATGGATGATGTTGCTCATCATCTTGAGCTCCTTTTTCTTCGAGACATCAAGAAGCAGCTGCTTTTTGCTGATCGCTCCGTACAGAACCGGCTCCCACGACTTCAGATCCTCCAGGTCGAACGCCATGTCCTGCACACACACACACACACGCACACACACACACACACACACACACACACACACACACACACACACACACACACACACACACACACACACACACACACACACACAAGACTTCTGTCAACAGAAACGGACTTGGTGGTGGATTTTCTTCATGTCTTTCTCATGGAGGGTAACTGCTGCTGAATTTAGAATCAGAAAAATCCACATATTAGCTGCACGGGTCAAAATTTGCTGCTTATAACCCAAATTTGACGGTAGTTAATATCATTCGTTCTGATCGGCTCTTGTGTGTGCGGTGTTTTAGTGCGGCAGTTTTGTTGGATTGTTTTGTCATGTTTCGTTATATAATAACTGTAAGTTATTATATTGAGTATTTGAACAGCTCTCTACAAAGCAGTGTTCTGATGTACGTTTCTGGGGCTTTTATTGTGAAGGGAAAAACGGAAGGAGAGGAAATGTTGTAGTGAAGTGTGGAACGAGAATAAAAGTGGTTCCCGTCTTGCAAACATCGTGTTGTTTTATTAATAAAGTGAAGTATAGGCGCAAGATAAACCCTCGGATACATAACTAAATGTGGACTACATGCATTGTCCGTTTATGACGCAGCATCCCGTCATAAACGATATCAGACGGCACTGAAGGCCCAGGTAGCAAATGCACGGCCCGCCACATATATATATATATATATGGACTCACAGCGCAGCCGCTGCTGCAGTCCTGCATGTTGACGTAGTAGTTGAGGTCGTTCCACACGCTCTCCACGCCCAGGAAGTGCTGGTCGTCGGTGGCGTAGCGGCTGCCGCTCAGCGGGTCGATGAAGAAGTTCTCCTGGACGCCACGACTCCCGGACAGCACCAGCACCCAGCAGTGCACCCGCAGGCCTCGCAGGGGGTCGGAGGGGCGCTGCTCGCTCTCCTGCTGCTGGAGGAGGAGGTCACAGCTCACAGGTTGTATTTTCAGCACATTGCATTCACTGTTCTGGCCCTCCAGCGTCGGTTACCTCCGGCCCTGTCTGCTGCTCTGCGTCCTGCTGCTGCTGCTTCTCCTCTTGCTGCGTCACAAATCGACTCTTCGGCTCCTTTGGAGGTTTCACCAAGTATTTATTCTCCTGAGGCTCCTGCTGGGCGACCTCACTCTGCACGCACACGGAGCACAAGACCATTGTACATGCCTCGTCCCCTTTATACACGTGCGTGTACGGCGGCTGTGCAGTCGCGTACGAGTACCTGGACCTGGGCGGCCACCAGGGGGCAGTCCAGCGCGCTGCGGTCCAGCAGACACATCTCCCTGACGGCGTAGCCGCTGACGCAGTAGGCGTCGTAGTTGGTGCCTAGCAGCAGGCTGCACAGCAGGGAGCTGGAGTCCAGACACGAGGCCCTCTGGCTCTGCAGAACCAAGCTGGAGGAGACCAGGAGCCTGGGCTGGGACACACACACACACACACACACACACACACACACACACACACACACACACACACACACACACACACACACACACACACACACGTTGGCTGATGCCTATCAGAGCTTTTTAAGAAAGCTTGCTGGTTGTAATGAATCTTTCCGTCTCTGCATCATCGTGGGAGGTTCCTCACCAGGTCCACTGGCGGCTCCAGCGGCTCCAGAGACAGGAAGTCGGCCACGAAGGAGGCGCATCCGCGCCAGGTGAAGAGTTCAGGGAAGCCTGTCGGTGTGGGCCGCAGAGTCGTGGACACGAACTTCTGAATGTTAGAATAAAAACACACACAGGAGTTTCACAGAGGTGCAGATATCACATGATGATCTGGAATTTGGATTTGGGGATTTTTTTTACATTTAAAAATTTCTAAATATAGACATTTCTAAATTTAAACATTTAGACATTTCTAAATTTTGACATTTAGATATTTAGAAATGTTGACATTTAGAAATTTTGGCATTTATAAATTTTGACATTTTGACATTTAGAAATGTAGACATTTCAAAATGTATACATTTCTAAATTAATTAATTTATTTATAAATTTCAACATTTCTAAATTTTGAAAAAAAATTACAATTCTTTTTTTTACAATTTAGACATTTCTAAATTTTTAAATTTATAAATTTAGACATTTCTACATTTAGACATTTAGAAATTTTAACATTTTGAAATTTAGAAATTTTCACAATTATAAATTTAGAAATTTTAATTTTCACAATTATAAATTTAGAAATTTTAATTTTCACGTCTAGACATTTAGACATTTCTACATTTTCACATTTACAAATTTAGAAATTTTCACAATTAGAAATTTAGAAATTTTCACAATTAGAAATTTAGAAATTTTCACATTTACAAATTTAGACATTTCTGTCTGGGAAGAAAACTCAAAAAAAGTTTTCATGAATTTTTCAAAATAAATAAATAAAAGCATGACACGTAGAGTTGGATTGTCCCGCGTCACCTGAACACCACACTCGTTGATCGGGCAGAGCAGCAGCGGCTTGCGGTCGGGGTACAGGTGAGAATACTGGCGCTGGAAGCTGCCGGCCACGGCCAGCAGTCTGGTCTCGCTGGGGGAGTTCAGCCTGTGGGACTCGGGACACAGCGAGTCTTCATCCTGCAGCTTCAGGCTGACATGAGAACACACCATATTATACCTCTTCATGACATGAGAACACACCATATTATACCTCTTCATGACATGAGAACACACCATATTATACCTCTTCATGACATGAGAACACACCATATTATACCTCTTCATGACATGAGAACACACCATATTATACCTCTTCATGACATGAGAACACACCATATTATACCTCTTCATGACATTAGACCGACCAGTACATTGAGAGCTTCTCCTTCCGGCTCAGCTCCTCTTCACCAAGAGGCCCAGTGCAGCATCTGTGTTACTGCTGCAGACCCACCGATCCGCCTGTCCATCTCCCGCTCCACCTTACCCTCACTCGTGAACAAGACCCCGAGGTACTTGAACTCCTTCGCTTGGGGTAGGCACTCTGTCCCCACCTGGAGGGAGCAACCCACCAGTTTCCAGCAGAGCACCATGGCCTCAGATGTGGAGGCTCCGGCCACAAACGTTCGGAGCCTCCTCTCAGCACCCTGGAGCCTCCTTCCAGCACCCTGGAGCCTCCTCTCAGCACCCTGGACCTCCTCTCAGCACCCTGGAGCCTCCTCTCAGCACCCTGGACCTCCTCCTTCCAGCACCCTGGAGCCTCCTCTCAGCACCCTGGAGCCTCCTCTCAGCACCCTGGAGCACCCTGGAGCCTCCTTCCAGCACCCTGGAGCCTCCTCTCAGCACCCTGGAGCC
Source organism: Myoxocephalus aenaeus (assembly GCA_038501785.1). Taxonomy (NCBI): domain Eukaryota; kingdom Metazoa; phylum Chordata; class Actinopteri; order Perciformes; family Cottidae; genus Myoxocephalus; species Myoxocephalus aenaeus. Next base: position 61,141 of record JBAMJR010000265.1, read on the forward strand.
TCCTTCCAGCACCCTGGAGCCTCCTCTCAGCACCCTGGAGCATCCTCTCAGCACCCTGGAGCCTCCTCTCAGCACCCTGGAGCCTCCTTCCAGCACCCTGGAGCCTCCTCTCAGCACCCTGGAGCATCCTCTCAGCACCCTGGAGCCTCCTCTCAGCACCCTGGAGCCTCCTTCCAGCACCCTGGAGCATCCTCTCAGCACCCTGGAGCCTCCTTCCAGCACCCTGGAGCCTCCTCTCAGCACCCTGGAGCCTCCTCTCAGCACCCTGGAGCCTCCTTCCAGCACCCTGGCATAAGCTTTCCCTTGAGGCTGAGTAGTGTGATACCACGATAGTCCGGTACCCCTTCTTGAGGATGGGAGCCAGCACCCCGGTCATCAGTCCATGGGCACTGATCCTGACCCCCAAGACAGCCCAACAACGTCCAGCCTTCAGCATCTCAGGGTGGATCGCCAGACTATCCCAGTTCACCCTCACTACACGTTTGTCTTGTCTTTCTAGCCGGCTCCCCCGCCATCTGATCCAGCTCTGATCAGCTGACGGCTCTGTTCCTCTCTTCACCCGAGTGGCCGCAGACCAGATGTTGGATTGAGTCATTGATCGCCGTCCTCAGGTGTTCTGGTACCAGGTTTACTTATGAGCCTCCTCATGCTCCAACACGGTGTTCCTTATGGTCAAACCGTGGCTAGCACAGAAGTCCAATAACAAAACACCGTTCTGGTTCAGATCGAACAAGACGTTCCTCCCAATCACCTCCAGGTTTCTCTGTCATTGCCCACTCCATTGCCCACTCCATTGCCCACTCCATTGCCTGAACTGCTGTTCGGTGCATAAGCACAGACAACAGTCAGAGCCTTACTCCCCACAACCCGTAGGTGCAGGGAGGCGACCCTCTTATTCTCTTTTGTGGAATAATTAGTAGAATATTCCTTAAAAATTACTAATAATTCTCAAAATAATTATTAAGGTCAATATGAACGCGATCGTAACTTTCATTTTTCCTTATTTGTGTCTAAAAATGGCGTAAACCACGAAAAAATGTGTGTGTGTGTGTGTGTGTGTGTGTGTGTGTGTGTGTGTGTGTGTGAGTGTGAGTGAGTGAGTGAGTGAGTGAGTGAGTGAGTGAGTGAGTGTGAGTGAGTGAGTGAGTGAGTGTGTGTGTGTGTGTGAGTGTGAGTGTGTGTGTGTGTGTGTGAGTGTGTGTGTGTGTGTGTGTGTGTACAGTATATTTACTCACAGAAGCTCACGAGGAGCTGAAACTTGGAGCGGTGCCTCCTCTTCCTCCTCCTTTAGCACCTCCTCCTCCTCCTCCTTTAGCTCCTCCTCATCCTCCTTTAGCTTCTCCTCATCCTCCTTTAGCTCCTCCTCATCCTCCTTTAGCTCCTCCTCCTCCTTTAGCTCCTCCTCCTCCTTTAGCTCCTCCTCCTTTAGCGTCTCCTCTTCTGACTCCCGTTCCATCTCCATCTTTTAACAAACCAGCCGCTCACGATGAATCACATCCCGTCACTCAGAGAACTCAAGAAAATACACAATGAGGATAGAAATACATGAACAACTCAGTATCTCTTGTGTACTGTGCAATGGTTCAGTACATAGAGTACACACTGGGTAGTTCATACTGGGACCAGTACGTACAGTAAGTGCTGTACAGTTGTGTGATTATTGCAATTGAATGAGTAACATGTGTAAAGTATTGACATATTTATACTTAACTCGAGTATTTCCATTTAACGTAATAATACTGAGAGAGAAGTATTTTACTTTTTACTGCACACATGTATTTGTATTTATTTATTTTACATTAAAGAAACATACAGTAATATAATACTACTAGTACACAAAGTATCTCAAATTGGTTCCACATCGACAAACATTATTGACATTTTTTTAAATACATATATATATATATATATATATATATATGTATTTAAAACTTTTATAACATTTTTTATAAAAAATGTATAAATATATATATGTATTTTTTACTTATATATATATATATATATATATATAAATAAGAAGACAACGTTCTAACAGAACAGTTAAAACAAGGTATGAATGATGATGTATTAATATGTAAAATACTTCAAGTTGTACTCACAGTTTTATTTGGAGGATCTTTCTTTTGTTTACGAACACCAGGACCGTTGTGCCCGCGACGTGTCCATGGCAACAGCCGGACGTGATGACGTAGAAGCACGTCGCCTGTACGTGCGCTCAGAGATGACGTCATAGATTCACGAGCCGTTAATAGGCTCGTTGGTTAGAGCTGCTTCTCGCCTGGAGTCCAGAGAGCAGCAGGAGGCGCTGACAAGAAACTGAGATCAAGTCGGACAGTTTTAGGCTGCCTTCAAAGTACACACAGGAAGTCACAGAACACATGACTTCCTGTTAGTTCCGAACTTTTGTCTACTTGTAGTTTACAGATCACGTTTGGATTTATTCATATGTGTTTGTAAATATATATTCATGTATAAATGTGTGTGTAGCTGCATCCGTTGGTCTTGTTATGTCTGCCTGTGAAATACATTCCTACTGGTTTAGATATGTGTTATAAATACGATTTTCTATTAACAACCACACAAAATATGTTTTAAGATTAAACATGAGACGAATAGTCAACAATCAAGCGTTAAGTATTACAACTACACATAAAATAAGGATTTTCTAGAACACCAGATCTAAGAGCCAATCAGCTCTCTGAATCGACGGCCGGCTTGCTCTCGTGAGAGTATCGTTGACCACGTGTGAATGACGTCAGAGCAAGTCGGGAGCAAGTCGGACACAAATCTAACCGGCATGCATTGCGCGCCGATCGCCGCCGATCGATTCTGCGCAGAACTGGCTCATCTCGAACGAGCCTATTCTTTTTTCTTTTTTTTTTTTAATACGGGAAAATACCAATATGGCAATCTATTAAAGCAACAGAAAACAATATGAAAACTCTTTACCATGGCAGCTCATTGTTAGCTTTAATAATAGCATCACTTATATAATAAGATATATTAATTAAATATCTTGAAACTTGTCGACCGTTTCTCAACGGGTTGTTCTTGAACGCAGCTCAAACTACTCGTTTACAACTGTCAACAAGCTCAAATAACCGTGTACATATGTATGTATATATATATATCTATATATATCTATATCTATATCTATATATATATATATATATATATATTTGACCAAAAGAGCAGCGAGCTTATCTTGCTCTTCTATTGTCGGTTATTCAATATTTAATATAGTTTGTTCGGTGTTTTTTTAAGATGATATATTTAAATTCGCTAACGTTGCTAAATAAAAATAATCCGTTGTGTTCTTGAACGCAGCTCGGTTAGATTTCCTCGTCAGCGCACCGGGCGACGCATGCGCACATCGTTCACTTCCGGGCAGCTAGCACAACAACAGCAGGAAACCCACCTGTGCTGCCGCGATTCATTCTCTTCTTCGGGGTTTATTTCGTTTCTCTGCACCTGCTTTCACGCGCGGCTCGCTCCCGCGTGTGCTCGTGGTCTCCATGCGCGCTCCCGTGCTCGTGACGCTGTGTGTGTTGGTGCTGAGCGATGCGGCGGCTCGTCAGTTCACTGAGGAGGAGATGGCTGCTGTCAGGTAACGAGCAGGAAGGACGAGTACTCAGGAAGTACAAGTACTCATGAAGTACATGAAGTACTGCAGGAGAGGTACTCAGGAAGTACTGCAGGAGAGGTACATGAAGTACAAGTACTCATGCAAGAGAAGTACTCATGCAGTAAAAGTGCAAATGCAGGAGAGTTACTCATGAAGTACAAGTACTCATGCAGGGGAGGTACTCACTCTCTAGTCTCACTCTCTGGTCTCACTCTCTAGTCTCACTCTCTAGTCTCACTCTCTGGTCTCACTCTCTAATCTCACTCTCTGGTCTCACTCTCTGGTCTCACTCTCTGGCCTCACTCTCTAGTCTCACTCTCTGGCCTCACTCTCTAGTCTCACTCTCTGGTCTCACTCTCTAGTCTCACTCTCTAGTCTCACTCTCTGGTCTCACTCTCTGGTCTCACTCTCTGGTCTCACTCTCTGGTCTCACTCTCTAGTCTCACTCTCTGGCCTCACTCTCTAGTCTCACTCTCTAGTCTCACTCTCTGGTCTCACTCTCTGGTCTCACTCTCTGGTCTCACTCTCTGGTCTCACTCTCTAGTCTCACTCTCTGGCCTCACTCTCTGGTCTCACTCTCTGGTCTCACTCTCTGGTCTCACTCTCTGGTCTCACTCTCTAGTCTCACTCTCTGGTCTCACTCTCTGGCCTCACTCTCTAGTCTCACTCTCTAGTCTCACTCTCTGGCCTCACTCTCTGGTCTCACTCTGGTCTCACTCTCTAATCTCACTCTCTGGCCTCACTCTCTAGTCTCACTCTCTGGCCTCACTCTCTGGTCTCACTCTCTGGCCTCACTCTCTGGTCTCACTCTCTGGTCTCACTCTCTGGTCTCACTCTCTAGTCTCACTCTGGTCTCACTCTCTGGCCTCACTCTCTGGTCTCACTCTCTGGTCTCACTCACTCTCTAGTCTCACTCTCTGGTCTCACTCTCTGGTCTCACTCTCTGGTCTCACTCTCTAGTCTCACTCTGGTCTCACTCTCTGGTCTCACCTTCATTTTTTTAGGCAGCGCATCAAATCCATGTTCTACCACGCCTACAACAGTTACCTTGACAACGCCTTCCCCTACGACGAGCTCCGCCCCCTCACCTGTGACGGACAGGACACCTGGGGCAGGTAGTGACCTCATCAGGGTTTATCATGAACAGTCATTTCATTTAACTTTCTTCTTTTACTACTTCTTACATTTTTATATTTTTAATGGTTTGTTTATTTTTCACTCATTTAATCATCTCTTGTCCTTTTTATTGTCTAATATCGTCTCAAAGCGCTCAATAATAAAGTGTAGTATTATTATAATAAATATTTTAATTTACACTTAATTAGATTCTTAGTAAAACATATTTAGAATTGTCATAATTTGATAAGTTTGCTGTCTATTCTTCATAAATCTCTTATTGTTGTACTAACTCCTGGCGTTATTATGAGTGTGTTGACATGTTTATGTCATTGATGCTCTCAGTGTTTCCTCCACAGCTTCTCTCTCACTCTGATCGACGCTCTGGACACTCTGCTGGTGAGTTCCTGAACAAAGCACTCTGTGGCGCTGCGTTCAGGCGCCGCTTATAAAACGTGTTTTCTGGAAGGTTCTGGGGAACCAGACGGAGTTCCAGCGCGTCGCGTCGCTGCTTCAGGACACGGTGGACTTCGACATCGACGTCAACGCGTCCGTGTTCGAGACCAACATCAGAGGTGTGTGTGTGTGTGTGAGTGTGTGTGTGAGTGAGTGTGAGAGAGTGTCTTTGTGAGTGATTGTGCGTGTGTTTGAATCTTATCTTAATGTGTGTGTGTGTGTGTGTGTGTGTGTAGTGGTGGGTGGTCTCCTCTCAGCTCACCTGTTGTCAGGTCGTGGGGCGATGGATCTGGAGCCCGGTTGGCCGTGTGCCGGTCCGCTGCTGAGGATGGCCGAGGACGCGGCCCGGAGGCTGCTGCCCGGTGAGCACACGCAGACACACGCAGACACACGCAGACACACGCAGACACACGCAGACACCACGCAGACACCACGCAGACACCACGCAGACACACGCAGACACACGCAGACACACGCAGACACACGCAGACACACGCAGACACCACGCAGACACCACGCAGACACCACGCAGACACACGCAGACACACGCAGACACACGCAGACACACGCAGACACACGCAGACACACGCAGACACACGCAGACACACGCAGACACACGCAGACACCACGCAGACACCACGCAGACACCACGCAGACACCACGCAGACACCACGCAGACACACGCAGACACACGCAGACACACGCAGACACCACGCAGACACACGCAGACACACGCAGACACACGCAGACACACGCAGACACACGCAGACACCACGCAGACACCACGCAGACACACGCAGACACCACGCAGACACCACGCAGACACCACGCAGACACACGCAGACACACGCAGACACACGCAGACACCACGCAGACACACGCAGACACCACGCAGACACACGCAGACACCACGCAGACACCACGCAGACACCACGCAGACACACGCAGACACACGCAGACACCACGCAGACACCACGCAGACACCACGCAGACACACGCAGACACACGCAGACACCACGCAGACACCACGCAGACACACGCAGACACACGCAGACACACGCAGACACACGCAGACACACGCAGACACACGCAGACACACGCAGACACACGCAGACACCACGCAGACACACGCAGACACACGCAGACACCACGCAGACACACGCAGACACACGCAGACACACGCAGACACACGCAGACACACGCAGACACACGCAGACACACGCAGACACACGCAGACACCACGCAGACACCACGCAGACACCACGCAGACACCACGCAGACACCACGCAGACACCACGCAGACACCACGCAGACACCACGCAGACACACGCAGACACACGCAGACACACGCAGACACACGCAGACACACGCAGACACACGCAGACACACGCAGACACACGCAGACACACGCAGACACACGCAGACACACGCAGACACCACGCAGACACCACGCAGACACCACGCAGACACCACGCAGACACCACGCAGACACACGCAGACACACGCAGACACCACGCATCATTTAACGTAACGGATCAGAACCGGAGCTGACGCGGTCCTGAACGCCTCCAGCGTTCCAGACTCCCACCGGCATGCCGTACGGCACGGTGAACCTGCAGCGCGGCGTCGGCCCCACCGAGACGCCCGTCACCTGCACCGCCGGCGTGGGCACCTTCATCCTGGAGTTCGCCACGCTGAGCCGGCTCACGGGGGACGACGCCTTCGAGGACGCGGCCCGCCGGGCCCTGAGGGCCCTGTGGGGGACCCGGTCCGACATCGGGCTGGTGAGGAGTCCACCTGTCTGTCTCTCCACCTGTCTGTCTCTCCACCTGTCTGTCCACCTGTCTGTCTCTCCACCTGTCTGTCTCTCCACCTGTCTGTCCACCTGTCTGTCTCTCCACCTGTCTGTCTCTCCACCTGTCTGTCTCTCCACCTGTCTGTCTCTCCACCTGTCTGTCCACCTGTCTGTCTCTCCACCTGTCTGTCCACCCGGCTGTCTGCACGACTTCACAAGAAACAGTCACATTTAGTTATAACAAAACATGACAAAACAATCCAACAAAACTGCGGCACTAAGAGAACGGGCCACGATCAGAAGGACCGATTTTAACTCTATAATAAAACGGCACCACAGACACATGAACACAACGCTGCTGCAGATGTAACACAGGCCCTGATGGCCACCACTAAAAACACCTAAATGCCATAAAATCTCCACAAAAACATCTGATTTATAGTTTGTAGTGGAGGAAGGAAGAGGACCGCGTGGACACCTGTCTGTCTGTCTGTCTCTCCGTCTGTCTGTCTGTCTCTCCACCTGTCTGTCCACCTGTCTGTCTGTCTGTCTCTCCACCTGCCTGTCTGTCTCTCCACCTGCCTGTCTGTCTCTCCACCTGTCTGTCCACCTGTCTGTCTGTCTCTCCACCTGCCTCTCTCTCCACCTGTCTGTCCACCTGTCTGTCTGTCTGTCTCTCCACCTGTCTGTCTGTCTGTCTCTCCACCTGCCTGTCTGTCTCTCCACCTGTCTGTCCACCTGTCTGTCTGTCTGTCTCTCCACCTGTCTGTCTGTCTCTCCACCTGCCTCTCTCTCCACCTGTCTGTCTGTCTCTCCACCTGCCTGCCTCTCTCTCCACCTGTCTGTCCACCTGTCTGTCTGTCTGTCTCTCCACCTGTCTGTCTGTCTCTCCACCTGTCTGTCTGTCTCTCCACCTGCCTGTCTGTCTCTCCACCTGCCTGTCTGTCTCTCCACCTGTCTGTCTGTCTCTCCACCTGTCTGTCTGTCTCTCCACCTGCCTCTCTCTCCACCTGTCTGTCCACCTGTCTGTCTGTCTGTCTCTCCACCTGTGTGTCTGTCTCTCCACCTGTCTGTCTGTCTGTCTCTCCACCTGTCTGTCTGTCTCTCCACCTGCCTGCCTGTCTCTCCACCTGCCTGCCTGTCTCTCCACCTGCCTGTCTGTCTCTCCACCTGTCTGTCTGTCTCTCCACCTGCCTCTCTCTCCACCTGTCTGTCCACCTGTCTGTCTGTCTGTCTCTCCACCTGCCTGTCTGTCTCTCCACCTGCCTGTCTGTCTCTCCACCTGTCTGTCTGTCTGTCTCTCCACCTGTCTGTCTGTCTGTCCACCTGTCTGTCTGTCTGTCTCTCCACCTGCCTGTCTGTCTCTCCACCTGCCTGTCTGTCTCTCCACCTGTCTGTCCACCTGTCTGTCTGTCTCTCCACCTGCCTCTCTCTCCACCTGTCTGTCCACCTGTCTGTCTGTCTGTCTCTCCACCTGCCTGTCTGTCTCTCCACCTGTCTGTCTGTCTCTCCACCTGTCTGTCTGTCTGTCTCTCCACCTGTCTGTCTGTCTGTCTCTCCACCTGCCTGTCTGTCTCTCCACCTGTCTGTCCACCTGTCTGTCTGTCTGTCTCTCCACCTGTCTGTCTGTCTCTCCACCTGCCTCTCTCTCCACCTGTCTGTCTGTCTCTCCACCTGCCTGCCTCTCTCTCCACCTGTCTGTCCACCTGTCTGTCTGTCTGTCTCTCCACCTGCCTGTCTGTCTCTCCACCTGCCTGTCTGTCTCTCCACCTGCCTGTCTGTCTCTCCACCTGCCTGTCTGTCTCTCCACCTGCCTGTCTGTCTCTCCACCTGTCTGTCTGTCTCTCCACCTGTCTGTCTCTCCACCT
>JBAMJR010000265.1:77500-82500 GCA_038501785.1 Myoxocephalus aenaeus
CTGTCTCTACTGGTTTCTACTGTATCTGTTTCTACTGTCTCTATCTCTACTGTCTCTACTGGTTTCTACTGTCTCTGTTTCTACTGTCTCTATCTCTACTGTCTCTACTGGTTTCTACTGTCTCTGTTTCTACTGTCTCTACTGGTTTCTACTGTCTCTATCTCTACTGTCTCTACTGGTTTCTACTGTCTCTACTGGTTTCTACTGTCTCTGTTTCTACTGTCTCTACTGGTTTCTACTGTCTCTATCTCTACTGTCTCTACTGGTTTCTACTGTCTCTATTTCTACTGTCTCTATCTCTACTGTCTCTACTGGTTTCTACTGTCTCTGTTTCTACTGTCTCTACTGGTTTCTACTGTCTCTATCTCTACTGTCTCTACTGGTTTCTACTGTCTCTACTGGTTTCTACTGTCTCTACTGGTTTCTACTGTCTCTGTTTCTACTGTCTCTACTGGTTTCTACTGTCTCTGTTTCTACTGTCTCTATCTCTACTGTCTCTACTGGTTTCTACTGTCTCTGTTTCTACTGTCTCTATCTCTACTGTCTCTACTGGTTTCTACTGTCTCTACTGGTTTCTACTGTCTCTGTTTCTACTGTCTCTATCTCTACTGTCTCTACTGGTTTCTACTGTCTCTGTTTCTACTGTCTCTATCTCTACTGTCTCTACTGGTTTCTACTGTCTCTGTTTCTACTGTCTCTATCTCTACTGTCTCTACTGGTTTCTACTGTCTCTGTTTCTACTGTCTCTATCTCTACTGTCTCTACTGGTTTCTACTGTCTCTACTGGTTTCTACTGTCTCTGTTTCTACTGTCTCTACTGGTTTCTACTGTCTCTATCTCTACTGTCTCTACTGGTTTCTACTGTCTCTGTTTCTACTGTCTCTATCTCTACTGTCTCTACTGGTTTCTACTGTCTCTGTTTCTACTGTCTCTATCTCTACTGTCTCTACTGGTTTCTACTGTCTCTACTGGTTTCTACTGTCTCTATTTCTACTGTCTCTGTTTCTACTGTCTCTAGCTCTACTGTCTCTACTGGTTTCTACTGTCTCTACTGGTTTCTACTGTCTCTACTGGTTTCTACTGTCAGTATCTCTACTGTCTCTACTGGTTTCTACTGTCTCTACTGGTTTCTACTGTCAGTATCTCTACTGTCTCTACTGGTTTCTACTGTCTCTACTGGTTTCTACTGTCTCTATTTCTACTGTCTCTATCTCTACTGTCTCTACTGGTCTCTATTTCTACTGTCTCTAGCTCTACTGTCTCTACTGTCTCTACTGGTCTCTACTGGTCTCTACTGTCTCTACTGGTTTCTACTGTCTCTGTTTCTACTGTCTCTATCTCTACTGTCTCTACTGGTTTCTACTGTCTCTATTTCTACTGTCTCTATCTCTACTGGTTTCTACTGTCTCTATCTCTACTGTCTCTACTGGTTTCTACTGTCTCTACTGGTTTCTACTGTCTCTATCTCTACTGTCTCTACTGGTTTCTACTGTCTCTATCTCTACTGGTCTCTACTGGTTTCTACTGTCTCTATTTCTACTGTCTCTATCTCTACTGGTCTCTACTGGTTTCTACTGTCTCTATTTCTACGGTCTCTACTGGTTTCTACTGTCTATTTCTACTGTCTCTACTGGTTTCTACTGTCTCTATCTCTACTGGTCTCTACTGGTTTCTACTGTCTCTATTTCTACTGTCTCTACTGGTTTCTACTGTCTCTATCTCTACTGTCTCTACTGGTTTATACTGTCTCTATTTCTACTGGTCTCTACTGGTTTCTACTGTCTCTATATCTACTGGTCTCTACTGGTTTCTACTGTCTCTATATCTACTGTCTCTACTGGTTTATACTGTCTATTTCTACTGTCTCTATTTCTACTGGTCTCTACTGGTTTATACTGTCTCTATTTCTACTGGTCTCTACTGGTTTATACTGTCTCTATTTCTACTGTCTCTATCTCTACTGTCTCTACTGGTTTATACTGTCTCTATTTCTACTGTCTCTATTTCTACTGGTCTCTACTGGTTTCTACTGTCTCTATTTCTACTGTCTCTATCTCTACTGTCTCTACTGGTTTCTACTGTCTCTATCTCTACTGTCTCTACTGGTTTCTACTGTCTCTGTTTCTACTGTCTCTATCTCTACTGTCTCTACTGGTTTCTACTGTCTCTACTGGTTTCTACTGTCTCTATTTCTACTGTCTCTGTTTCTACTGTCTCTAGCTCTACTGTCTCTACTGGTTTCTACTGTCTCTACTGGTTTCTACTGTCTCTACTGGTTTCTACTGTCAGTATCTCTACTGTCTCTACTGGTTTCTACTGTCTCTATCTCTACTGTCTCTACTGGTTTCTACTGTCTCTATCTCTACTGGTTTCTACTGTCTCTATCTCTACTGTCTCTACTGGTTTCTACTGTCTCTGTTTCTACTGTCTCTATCTCTACTGTCTCTACTGGTTTCTACTGTCTCTATCTCTACTGTCTCTACTGGTTTCTACTGTCTCTGTTTCTACTGTCTCTATCTCTACTGTCTCTACTGGTTTCTACTGTCTCTAATGGTTTCTACTGTCTCTATTTCTACTGTCTCTATCTCTACTGTCTCTACTGGTCTCTATTTCTACTGTCTCTAGCTCTACTGTCTCTACTGTCTCTACTGGTCTCTACTGGTCTCTACTGTCTCTACTGGTTTCTACTGTCTCTATCTCTACTGTCTCTACTGGTTTCTACTGTCTCTATCTCTACTGGTCTCTACTGGTTTCTACTGTCTCTATTTCTACTGTCTCTATCTCTACTGGTCTCTACTGGTTTCTACTGTCTCTATTTCTACGGTCTCTACTGGTTTCTACTGTCTATTTCTACTGTCTCTACTGGTTTCTACTGTCTCTATTTCTACGGTCTCTACTGGTTTCTACTGTCTATTTCTACTGTCTCTACTGGTTTCTACTGTCTCTATCTCTACTGGTCTCTACTGGTTTCTACTGTCTCTATTTCTACTGTCTCTACTGGTTTCTACTGTCTCTATATCTACTGGTCTCTACTGGTTTCTACTGTCTCTATATCTACTGTCTCTACTGGTGTATACTGTCTATTTCTACTGTCTCTATTTCTACTGGTCTCTACTGGTTTCTACTGTCTCTATTTCTACTGGTCTCTACTGGTTTCTACTGTCTCTATTTCTACTGTCTCTATCTCTACTGATCTCTACTGGTTTCTACTGTCTCTATCTCTACTGATCTCTACTGGTTTCTACTGTCTCTATCTCTACTGGTCTCTACTGGTTTCTACTGTCTCTATTTCTACTGGTCTCTACTGCTTTCTACTGTCTCTATTTCTACTGTCTCGACTGGTTTCTACTGTCTCTATTTCTACTGTCTCTACTGGTTTCTACTGGTCTCTACTGGTTTCTACTGTCTCTATTTCTACTGTCTCTATCTCTACTGTCTCTATCTCTACTGGTCTCTACTGGTCTCTACTGGTTTCTACTGTCTCTATTTCTACTGTCTCTATCTCTACTGATCTCTACTGGTTTCTACTGTCTCTATCTCTACTGATCTCTACTGGTTTCTACTGTCTCTATTTCTACTGGTCTCTACTGGTTTCTACTGTCTCTATTTCTACTGGTCTCTACTGCTTTCTACTGTCTCTATTTCTACTGTCTCGACTGGTTTCTACTGTCTCTATTTCTACTGTCTCTACTGGTTTCTACTGGTCTCTACTGGTTTCTACTGTCTCTATTTCTACTGTCTCTATCTCTACTGTCTCTATCTCTACTGGTCTCTACTGGTCTCTACTGGTTTCTACTGTCTCTATTTCTACTGTCTCTACTGTTTCTACTGTTTCTACTGGTTTCTACTGTCTCTACTGTCTCTACTGGTCTCTACTGTCTCTACTGGGGACTTGTCTCAGGTCTTGTTAGACCTTAGTGCTGATAGAGGACTAGTCTCAGGTTTTGTTAGACCTTGATAGAGGACTAGTCTCTGGTCTTGTTAGACCTTGATAGAGGACTAGTCTCAGGTCTTGTTAGACCTTGATAGAGGACTAGTCTCTGGTCTTGTTAGACCTTGATAGAGGACTAGTCTCTGGTCTTGTTAGACCTTGATAGAGGACTAGTCTCAGGTCTTGTTATACCTTGATAGAGGACTAGTCTCTGGTCTTGTTAGACCTTGATAGAGGACTAGTCTCTGGTCTTGTTAGACCTTGATAGAGGACTAGTCTCAGGTCTTGTTAGACCTTGATAGAGGACTAGTCTCTGGTCTTGTTAGACCTTGATAGAGGACTAGTCTCAGGTCTTGTTAGACCTTGATAGAGGACTAGTCTCAGGTCTTGTTAGACCTTTATAGAGGACTAGTCTCTGGTCTTGTTAGACCTTGATAGAGGACTAGTCTCTGGTCTTGTTAGACCTTGATAGAGGACTAGTCTCAGGTCTTGTTAGACCTTGATAGAGGACTAGTCTCTGGTCTTGTTAGACCTTGATAGAGGACTAGTCTCTGGTCTTGTTAGACCTTGATAGAGGACTAGTCTCAGGTCTTGTTAGACCTTGATAGAGGACTAGTCTCAGGTCTTGTTAGACCTTGATAGAGGACTAGTCTCAGGTATTGTTAGACCTTGATAGAGGACTAGTCTCAGGTCTTGTTAGACCTTGATAGAGGACTAGTCTCTGGTCTTGTTAGACCTTGATAGAGGACTAGTCTCAGGTCTTGTTAGACCTTGATAGAGGACTAGTCTCAGGTCTTGTTAGACCTTGATAGAGGACTAGTCTCAGGTCTTGTTAGACCTTGGTAGAGGACTAGTCTCTGGTCTTGTTAGACCTTGATAGAGGACTAGTCTCAGGTCTTGTTAGACCTTGATAGAGGACTAGTCTCAGGTTTTGTTAGACCTTGATAGAGGACTAGTCTCTGGTCTTGTTAGACCTTGATAGAGGACTAGTCTCAGGTCTTGTTATACCTTGATAGAGGACTAGTCTCTGGTCTTGTTAGACCTTGATAGAGGACTAGTCTCTGGTCTT
>JBAMJR010000265.1:87500-89278 GCA_038501785.1 Myoxocephalus aenaeus
TCCACTCACATCGTGTCGTCAGCACGCTTCCATCCACCTGTTTTAATCAAAGCTTTACACCAAAGAAAAATAAAACTGAGCGGAAACAGAACAAAAGTAAAATAAATATTCACTACTCTCTTCTTCTTCTTCTTCTTCTTCTTCTTCTTCTGCTATAACTTGTGAACCCATCCATCCATTGCCATCCTCTTCCCTCTCACCAGCAACTCTTTCCAGCTCATTCTGGGATCCTGAGGCGTTCCCAGTCAGCTGGAGATATAATCCTCCAGCGTGTCCTGGTCTTCCTCAGGGTCTCCTCCAGTTGGACATGTCTGAAAACCTCTAATGGAGGAATCCAGGAGGCATCCTGACTAGATGCCTGAGGCACTCTGTCCCCTGGAGGGAGCAACCCACCGGTTTCCGGCAGAGCACCATGGCCTCAGATTTGGAGGTGCTAACTCTCATCCCTGCCGCTTCACACTCGGCTGCAAAACGCCCCAGTGAATGCTGGAGGTCACGGTCCGAGGAGGCAAACAGGACCACATCATCTGCAAACAGCAGAGAGGCGATCCCGAGACTCCCGAACCGGATCCTCTCCGCCCCCTGGCTGCGCCTAGATATCCTGTCCATGAAGGTCAGGAACAGGACCGGTGATAAAGGGCAGCCCTGGTGGAGGCCAACACCCACCGGGAACGTGTCTGACTTACTACGAGGATACGAACACAGCTCCTACTGCAGGCGTACAGAGACCGGATGGCCCGTGCCAACGGGTCCGGCACCCCATACTCCCGCAGCACCCCCCACAAAAACCCCTGAGGGACCTGGTCCAAAGCCTTCTCCAAGTCCACAAAGCACATGTAGACTGGTTGGGCGAACTCCCAGGACCCCTCCTGTAGTCTTGCGAGGGTAAAGAGCTGGTCCACTGTTCCACGACCGGGACGGAATCCACACTCTTCGTCTTGAATCTGAGGTTTCACAAGCAGTCGGAGCCTCCTTTCAGCACCCTGGAGCCTCCTCTCAGCACCCTGGACCTCCTTTCAGCACCCTGGACCTCCTCTCAGCACCCTGGAGCCTCCTCTCAGCACCCTGGACCTCCTCTCAGCACCCTGGAGCCTCCTCTCAGCACCCTGGAGCCTCCTCTCAGCACCCTGGAGCCTCCTCTCAGCACTCTGGAGCCTCCTCTCAGCACCCTGGACCTCCTCTCAGCACCTTGGAGCCTCCTCTCAGCACCCTGGAGCCTCCTCTCAGCACCCTGGACCTCCTCTCAGCACCCTGGAGCCTCCTCTCAGCACTCTGGAGCCTCCTCTCAGCACCCTGGAGCCTCCTCTCAGCACCCTGGAGCCTCCTTTCAGCACCCTGGAGCCTCCTCTCAGCACCCTGGAGCCTCCTCTCAGCACCCTGGAGCCTCCTCTCAGCACCCTGGAGCCTCCTCTCAGCACCCTGGACCTCCTTTCAGCACCCTGGACCTCCTCTCAGCACCCTGGAGCCTCCTCTCAGCACCCTGGAGCCTCCTCTCAGCACCCTGGACCTCCTTTCAGCACCCTGGACCTCCTCTCAGCACCCTGGAGCCTCCTTTCAGCACCCTGGACCTCCTCTCAGCACCCTGGAGCCTCCTCTCAGCACCCTGACCTCCTCTCAGCACCCTGGAGCCTCCTCTCAGCACCCTGGAGCCTCCTTTCAGCACCCTGGAGCCTCCTCTCAGCACCCTGGAGCCTCCTTTCAGCACCCTGGAGCATCCTCTCAGCACCCTGGAGCCTCCTTTCAGCACCCTGGCAGCATCCAACAACATCCAGCCTTCA
>JBAMJR010000266.1:0-12500 GCA_038501785.1 Myoxocephalus aenaeus
GAGAGGTGGTACCGAGGGTACAAGTACACAAGAGAGGGGTACTGAGGGTACAAGTACACAAGAGAGGGCTAATGAGGGTACAAGTACACAAGAGAGGGGTAATGAGGGTACAAGTACACAAGAGAGGGCTACTGAGGGTACAAGTACACAAGAGAGGGGGTACTGAGGGTACAAGTACACAAGAGAGGGGGTACTGAGGGTACAAGTACACAAGAGAGGGGGTACTGAGGGTACAAGTACACAAGAGAGGGGGTACTGAGGGTACAAGTACACAAGAGAGGGGGTACTGAGGGTACAAGTACACAAGAGAGGGGGTACTGAGGGTACAAGTACACAAGAGAGGGGGTACTGAGGGTACAAGTACACAAGAGAGGGCTACTGAGGGTACAGGTACACAAGAGAGGGCTACTGAGGGTACAAGTACACAAGAGAGGGGGGTACTGAGGGTACAAGTACACAAGAGAGGGGTACTGAGGGTACAAGTACACACAAGAGAGGAGGTACTGAGGGTACAAGTACACAAGAGAGAAGGTACTGAGGGTACAAGTACACAAGAGAGGAGGTACTGAGGGTACAAGTACACAAGAGAGGAGGTACTGAGGGTACAAGTACACAAGAGAGGGGTACTGAGGGTACAAGTACACAAGAGAGGAGGTACTGAGGGTACAAGTACACAAGAGAGGGGTACTGAGGGTACAAGTACACAAGAGAGGAGGTACTGAGGGTACAAGTACACAAGTGAGGGGTACTGAGGGTACAAGTACACAAGAGAGGAGGTACTGAGGGTACAAGTACACAAGAGAGGGGTACTGAGGGTACAAGTACACAAGAGAGGAGGTACTGAGGGTACAAGTACACAAGAGGGGGTACTGAGGGTACAAGTACACAAGAGAGGGGTACTGAGGGTACAAGTACACAAGAGAGGAGGTACTGAGGGTACAAGTACACAAGAGAGGGGGGTACTGAGGGTACAAGTAACAAGAGAGGGGTACTGAGGGTACAAGTACACAAGAGAGGAGGTACTGAGGGTACAAGTACACAAGAGAGGGGTACTGAGGGTACAAGTACACAAGAGAGGAGGTACTGAGGGTACAAGTACACAAGAGAGGAGGTACTGAGGGTACAAGTACACAAGAGAGGGCTACTGAGGGTACAAGTACACAAGAGAGGGCTACTGAGGGTACAAGTACACAAGAGAGGGCTACTGAGGGTACAAGTACACAAGAGAGGAGGTACTGAGGGTACAAGTACACAAGAGAGGGGTACTGAGGGTACAAGTACACAAGAGAGGGCTACTGAGGGTACAAGTACACAAGAGAGGGCTACTGAGGGTACAAGTACACAAGAGAGGAGGTACTGAGGGTACAAGTACACAAGAGAGGGCTACTGAGGGTACAAGTACACAAGAGAGGGCTACTGAGGGTACAAGTACACAAGAGAGGGCTACTGAGGGTACAAGTACACAAGAGAGGAGGTACTGAGGGTACAAGTACACAAGAGAGGGCTACTGAGGGTACAAGTACACAAGAGAGGGCTACTGAGGGTACAAGTACACAAGAGAGGGCTACTGAGGGTACAAGTACACAAGAGAGGAGGTACTGAGGGTACAAGTACACAAGAGAGGGCTACTGAGGGTACAAGTACACAAGAGAGGGGTACTGAGGGTACAAGTACACAAGAGAGGGCTACTGAGGGTACAAGTACACAAGAGAGGGCTACTGAGGGTACAAGTACACAAGAGAGGAGGTACTGAGGGTACAAGTACACAAGAGAGGGCTACTGAGGGTACAAGTACACAAGAGAGGGGTACTGAGGGTACAAGTACACAAGAGAGGGGTACTGAGGGTACAAGTACACAAGAGAGGGCTACTGAGGGTACAAGTACACAAGAGAGGAGGTACTGAGGGTACAAGTACACAAGAGAGGGCTACTGAGGGTACAAGTACACAATAGAGGAGGTACTGAGGGTACAAGTACACAAGAGAGGGCTACTGAGGGTACAAGTACACAAGAGAGGAGGTACTGAGGGTACAAGTACAGGTCAGTGAGGTCAGTGAACCCAAAAGCAGCTCCAGTTTATTTTGAACTGATTATTTTTAGTTTTGCAGCTTCAACTGAACTCAGAACAGTTTCTATTTCAGTTTGAACAAACAAAACTTTATTTAAATGTTTGATCCTAAACGCTCACATTGATTATCTGAGCTCATCAATCAGTGTGATCAGCTGACTCCTCCCCTAAAGGAGCTGATATCTCCAAAAGGCCCTGAACGCCTCCTCAGCTCCGCCTTAAAGGAGCTGATTTTACATCAACAATAAATAAGTCTTAATTATAATTATTATAACTACACACAGACATATTACACATATATTATTATTATTATTATTATTATTATTATTATACATATTTATTCAGATCCTCCATGAGTCTAAACAGAAACTGGGTCATGACGTCATCCCCTGCAGACTGAAATAACACCAGACTGCGTGTATTAATATACATAAAATATGAAATGTAATCTATGCGCACTTATGACTCAATACATAATTATTAAGTCATAAGTGCGCATGCGTCGTCCATCGATCAGGTCCATTGATCCGGATCATTAGAGGCGTTGGCCGATGTGCAGCCGAACAAACCCGAGTCCACAGAGGAATTGTAGTTGATTACCATACATCATTGTTGTTGTTATTATATTGAAGGTTTATTAATGCATATCATATTTATCCGCGTTTACCTTCGGGCTTCCGGTGAGAGAATAAAGGTTTCGGTCTGTCGCTCTTTGTCGCTGCTCCTCTGCTGCGGGTTGAAGGAGCTCTGCGCATGCGTCAAGCTCACCTGAATGTGCACAGGAGCTTCCGGTTGTACGTTTCACAATAAAAGGACTTCAGTCGATGACGTCATTTATGATTTTAATAAACACTCCGACATGTTTACCTTTGAGAGATATTCTAGTTTAAAGTACTATAACTTTGTTTATTTTATTCCTGAGCACACAAGTTATTGTTTTAACTTTATTATTTTATCTGTTTATTCACTAAGAAACACAATACAGAATCAATCCAAACAGGCACTGAAATACAGTTTAAATAATGCAAAACATTATAAAAAGCATCTTTATTCTGTAATATGAGGTAATAATAATAATAATAATAATAATAATAATAATAATAATAATAATAATAATAATAATAAAACAATACAACTTAATTTATAAAACACTTTAAAGAAAAAGGGAAAAGAGCAGACAACTTAAATAACATCTGAAATATTAAAATACATTTTAAAATATCAACAATCAATATTAAAATAAAAATATAGAAGATGAAGTTCTATGTGTATTTTTTAACTTCATGTAAAATGTATGAATGCATATGTGACGGGAGGTTACATTTTAATATTAATACTATGTATTAATTATGAACACGAAGCTCGCAAAGTGAAATCATTTACTACATGAACTGAGCTTCAAAAGTGATGCTTTTATTTTGAAAGACGTGCACACTTCCGGTATGTTCGGTATATTTCTGGCGCACACGCGCAGTTAAGGACGTCTATTTATTTCTAAACACTTATTACTCTTTCTCTTTTACCTGAAATGTGTTTATATTTGTTGTTTTATATTTAATATTTATTTTCTCGTGATCGTACTTCCGTCTCCATGGTGACAACGGCCATCTTGGATCTTGAAGCTCCACCAGACTCCGTTCACAGAAACCTGATTTACACAAACAACCACACAAACAACCACACAAACAACTACACAAACAACAACACAAACAACAACACAAACAACAACACAAACAACAACACAAACAACAACACAAACAACCACACAAACAACAACACAAACAACTACACAAACAACAACACAAACAACCACACAAACAACCACACAAACAACCACACAAACAACTACACAAACAACTACACAAACAACAACACAAACAACTACACAAACAACAACACAAACAACCACACAAACAACCACACAAACAACTACACAAACAACAACACAAACAACTACACAAACAACAACACAAACAACAACACAAACAACAACACAAACAACAACACAAACAACAACACAAACAACAACACAAACAACAACACAAACCCCTCTGGAGGAAGCAGCAGCTGTGTCCTGAGAGCTTAAATCATAAATAATAAATAATAAATAATAAATAATGAAATGATAAATAATAAATAATGAATAGTAAATAGCAAATAGTAAATAATAAATAATGAATAATGAATAGTAAATAATAAATAATAAATAATGAATAATGAATAATGAATAATAAATAATAAATAATAAGTAATACTGCGCTGAGCCAGCAGGGGGAGCTGTTGGACTGGAAACTGAAAGAAAATGAAGAAAACCCGAGTCAGTGTTTCCTGGTTGGAGCCACACCTCAAAGAGAGAGAGAGAGAGAGAGAGAGAGAGAGAGAGAGAGAGAGAGAGAGAGAGAGAGAGAGAGAGAGAGAGAGAGAGAGAGAGACTCTGGACCAGCAGCTGGTTCTGGTCTCAGTCTGCAGCTTCCAGCCGACGCGCCGCTTCCTGTCTGAGCTCCTCTCGGTGAGTCTTTGAGTCTTTGAGTCTTTTCTCTTCAAACTGATCTCATGAAGCTTGTAAAGGTTGTGCTTAGAAGACAGAGCGCTCACTCTGTCCCACATTCAGGACTCTAACTGAGCGGAGGGACTACAGGACAGCTGCATTACACGTGTATTACACTCAGTACACGTGTAATAACAAGGCTGCATTACACTTAGTACACGTGTATTACACTTAGTACACGTGTAATAACAAGGCTGCATTACACTTAGTACACATGTATTACACTTAGTACACGTGTAATAACAAGGCTGCATTACACTTAGTACACATGTATTACACTTAGTACACGTGTAATAACAAGGCTGCATTACACTTAGTACACATGTATTACACTTAGTACACGTGTAATAACAAGGCTGCATTACACTTAGTACACATGTATTACACTTAGTACACGTGTAATAACAAGGCTGCATTACACTTAGTACACGTGTAATAACAAGGCTGCATTACACTTAGTACACGTGTATTACACTTAGTACACATGTATTACACTTAGTACACATGTATTACACTTAGTACACGTGTAATAACAAGGCTGCATTACACTTAGTACACGTGTAATAACGAGGATGCATTACACTTAGTACACGTGTAATAACGAGGCTGCATTACACTTAGTACACGTGTAATAACGAGGATGCATTACACTTAGTACACGTGTAATAACGAGGATGCATTACACTTAGTACACGTGTAATAACGAGGCTGCATTACACTTAGTACACGTGTAATAACAAGGATGCATTACACTTAGTACACGTGTAATAACGAGGCTGCATTACACTTAGTACACGTGTAATAACGAGGATGCATTACACTTAGTACACGTGTAATAACGAGGATGCATTACACTTAGTACACGTGTAATAACGAGGATGCATTACACTTAGTACACGTGTAATAACGAGGATGCATTACACTTAGTACACATGTAATAACAAGGATGCATTACACTTAGTACACGTGTAATAACGAGGTAATAAACCAACAGACCTCTAAAGGAAATGCAGAGGAAAGAAACAAGACAGTTATTTAAACGTGAGTGTAACTGAGGTTTTTGGGACTGTCTTCTGTGAACCGTCAGACTCTGTGATCTGGGTTCTGGTTCTGGTTCTGGTTCTGGGTTCTGGGGAGACTTTGGTTCTGGGTTCTGGGTCCTGGGTTCTGGGTTCTGGTTCTGGGTCCTGGATCCTGGATCCTGGGTCCTGGGTCCTGGGTTCTGGGGAGACTTTGGTTCTGGGTCCTGGGTTCTGGGTTCTGGTTCTGGGTTCTGGGTTCTGGGTCCTGGGTTCTGGGGAGACTTTGGTTCCTCGCCGGGTCACAGAAGGAACTGGAACACACGAGTTTGAACTCCTTCTTCTTCCGTTCGTCATGAATCTGTGAGTCAGACAACAAGGAGGTGGTTAGCGTAGCTTAGCACAATGCCTGGAGGCAGGGGGGACTGTTAGCCCGGCTCCATCTGAACAGAGAGAACTCCTCCGGACAAAGTCTGACGCTCTTTTATTTAAAAGAAAAAGCTTCGTACCAAAACGATCCACGAGGTCAGAGGTCACTCAGGAAACCTTCAGGAGCTTCTGAGAATGTGGTGTTTTCCAGACTGGAGTCAGTTCAGAGGACTGATGCGTTCAGGCGCCGTCGGAAACGCGGCAACTGTGTCCGTCTGTCTTTGGATTGGACGAGAGACTCTGTGTCTCGTGGAGTTTGCTGCTGAAATACATGATGACTGATGTGTGTGTGTGTGTGTGTGTGTGTGTGTGTCTAGAGTTGTGTCTGGACATTTTACGTTTCTAGTTAGCCTCTAGTTAGTCTCTAGTTAGTCTCTGGTTAGTCTCTGGTTAGTCTCTAGTTAGTCTCTAGTTAGTCTCTAGTTAGTCTCTGGTTAGTCTCTGGTTAGTCTCTAGTTAGTCTCTGGTTAGTCTCTAGTTAGTCTCTAGTTAGTCTCTGGTTAGTCTCTGGTTAGTCTCTAGTTAGTCTCTAGTTAGTCTCTGGTTAGTCTCTGGTTAGTCTCTAGTTAGTCTCTGGTTAGTCTCTGGTTAGTCTCTAGTTAGTCTCTAGTTAGTCTCTAGTTAGTCTCTGGTTAGTCTCTGGTTAGTCTCTAGTTAGTCTCTAGTTAGTTTCTTGGTGTTTCCTGTTTAGTTTCTTGGTTAGTTTCTTGGTTAGTTTCTTGGTTAGTTTCTTGATTTTTCTTGGTTAATTTCTTGGTTAGTTTCTTGTTTAGTTTCCCGGTTAGTTTCCTATTTAGTTTCCTGGTTAGTTTCTTGATTTTTCTTGGTTAGTTTCCTGGTTAGTTTCTTGGTTAGTTTCTTGGTTAGTTTCTTGATTTTTCTTGGTTAGTTTCTTGGTTAGTTTCCTATTTAGTTTCCTGGTTAGTTTCTTGATTTTTCTTGGTTAGTTTCCTGGTTAGTTTCCTGGTTAGTTTCTTGGTTAGTTTCTTGATTTTTCTTGGTTAGTTTCTTGGTTAGTTTCCTGGTTAGTTTCCTGGTTAGTTTCTTGGTTAGTTTCTTGATTTTTCTTGGTTAGTTTCTTGGTTAGTTTCTTGATTTTTCTTGGTTAGTTTCCTGGTTAGTTTCTTGGTTAGTTTCCTGGTTAGTTTCTTGGTTAGTTTTCTGGTTAGTTTCCTGGTTAATTTCCTAGTTAGTTTCCTATTTAGTTTCCTGGTTAGTTTCTTGATTTTTCTTGGTTAGTTTCCTGGTTAGTTTCCTGGTTAGTTTCTTGGTTAGTTTCTTGATTTTTCTTGGTTAGTTTCTTGGTTAGTTTCCTGGTTAGTTTCCTGGTTAGTTTCTTGGTTAGTTTCTTGATTTTTCTTGGTTAGTTTCTTGGTTAGTTTCTTGATTTTTCTTGGTTAGTTTCCTGGTTAGTTTCTTGGTTAGTTTCCTGGTTAGTTTCTTGGTTAGTTTTCTGGTTAGTTTCCTGGTTAATTTCCTAGTTAGTTTCCTATTTAGTTTCCTGGTTAGTTTCTTGATTTTTCTTGGTTAGTTTCCTGGTTAGTTTCCTATTTAGTTTCCTGGTTAGTTTCTTGATTTTTCTTGGTTAGTTTCCTGGTTAGTTTCTTGGTTAGTTTCCTGGTTAGTTTCTTGATTTTTCTTGGTTAGTTTCCTGGTTAGTTTCCTGGTTAGTTTCCTGGTTAGTTTCTTGATTTTTCTTGGTTAATTTCTTGGTTAGTTTCTTGATTTTTCTTGGTTAGTTTCCTGGTTAGTTTCTTGGTTAGTTTACTGGTTAGTTTCTTGGTTAGTTTACTGGTTAGTTTCTTGGTTAGTTTCCTGGTTAGTTTCTTGATTTTTCTTGGTTAGTTTCTTGGTTAGTTTCTTGATTTTTCTTGGTTAGTTTCCTGGTTAGTTTCCTGGTTAGTTTCTTGGTTAGTTTCCTGGTTAGTTTCTTGGTTAGTTTTCTGGTTAGTTTCCTGGTTAATTTCCTGGTTAGTTTTCTGGTTAGTTTCCTGGTTAATTTCCTGGTTAGTTTCTTGGTTAGTTTCTTGATTTTTCTTGGTTAGTTTCCTGGTTAATTTCCTGGTTAGTTTCTTGGTTAGTTTCTTGATTTTTCTTGGTTAGTTTCCTGGTTAGTTTCCTGGTTAATTTCCTGGTTAGTTTCTTGGTGTTTCTTGGTTAGTTTCCTGGTTAGTTTCCTGGTTAGTTTCCTGGTTAGTTTCCTGGTTAGTTTCTTGGTGTTTCTTGGTGTTTCCTGGTTAGTTTCTTGGTGTTTCCTGGTTAGTTTCTTGGTGTTTCTTGGTTAGTTTCCTGGTTAGTTTCCTGGTTAGTTTCTTGGTGTTTCCTGGTTAGTTTCCTGGTTAGTTTCCTGGTTAGTTTCCTGGTTAGTTTCTTGGTGTTTCCTGGTTAGTTTCCTGGTTAGTTTCTTGGTGTTTCTTGGTTAGTTTCTTGGTTAGTTTCTTGGTGTTTCCTGGTTAGTTTCCTGGTTAGTTTCCTGGTTAGTTTCCTGGTTAGTTTCTTGGTTAGTTTCTTGGTGTTTCCTGGTTAGTTTCCTGGTTAGTTTCCTGGTTAGTTTCTTGGTGTTTCTTGTTAGTTTCTTGGTTAGTTTCTTGATTTTTCTTGGTTAGTTTCCTGGTTAATTTCCTGGTTAGTTTCTTGGTTAGTTTCTTGATTTTTCTTGGTTAGTTTCCTGGTTAGTTTCCTGGTTAATTTCCTGGTTAGTTTCTTGGTGTTTCTTGGTTAGTTTCCTGGTTAGTTTCCTGGTTAGTTTCCTGGTTAGTTTCTTGGTGTTTCTTGGTGTTTCCTGGTTAGTTTCTTGGTGTTTCCTGGTTAGTTTCTTGGTGTTTCTTGGTGTTTCTTGGTTAGTTTCCTGGTTAGTTTCCTGGTTAGTTTCTTGGTGTTTCCTGGTTAGTTTCCTGGTTAGTTTCCTGGTTAGTTTCCTGGTTAGTTTCTTGGTGTTTCTTGGTTAGTTTCCTGGTTAGTTTCCTGGTTAGTTTCTTGGTGTTTCCTGGTTAGTTTCCTGGTTAGTTTCCTGGTTAGTTTCCTGGTTAGTTTCCTGGTTAGTTTCTTGGTGTTTCCTGGTTAGTTTCCTGGTTAGTTTCTTGGTGTTTCTTGGTTAGTTTCTTGGTTAGTTTCTTGGTGTTTCCTGGTTAGTTTCCTGGTTAGTTTCCTGGTTAGTTTCCTGGTTAGTTTCTTGGTTAGTTTCTTGGTGTTTCCTGGTTAGTTTCCTGGTTAGTTTCCTGGTTAGTTTCCTGGTTAGTTTCTTGGTTAGTTTCTTGGTGTTTCCTGGTTAGTTTCCTGGTTAGTTTCTTGGTGTTTCTTGGTTAGTTTCTTGGTTAGTTTCTTGGTGTTTCCTGGTTAGTTTCCTGGTTAGTTTCCTGGTTAGTTTCCTGGTTAGTTTCTTGGTGTTTCTTGTTAGTTTCTTGGTACAGAGACCAGAGTCCTGAATCAGAGCTGGATCTCTGTGTCTGTTGGCATACAGAGAAGTGGATTTAACCTTCAGCCTTTATGTCAACACACACACACACACACACACACACACACACACACACACACACACACACACACACACACACACACACACACACACACACACACACACACACACACAGTATTATCAGCTATGCTGCCAAACCAAAAGCATTCACTTTAATACAAGATAACACAATTATATAATCTGCTTATATTAATAATATCCCTATGATAATAATATATATATATATATTTTCTTCTCTATCTGTTTTCTTTTGAAAAGTGAAACAGGAAGTGAGGTTGTCGTTGCCGTGGTGTTGAACAGAACCGTTAGGGTTCCTTCAGCGGATGAAAGGAGCTCGTTGTGAAGCAGTAACACACATCCAGCTGTTCCTCATCACACGCCTCTTTGTGCTGCACAGGAAGTGGTCACCTGGAGCAGGAAGTGAGCGTCTGAGTTCAGAAATCAGGAAGTGAACATTTGGCCCAATCCCTAACCCCCAAGGCCCTCAAACCCTAAACCCGATATAATATATATCTTTTGTGTTTGCACCGAACAGCTGATCCACTGAAGGCCCAGGTAGAAAATCCACGGCCCGCCACTGATATATATGTGTATATATATGTATATATATATATATATACATATAGATATTTATATATATATATAATATATATATACATACATATATAGTATATATATATATATATATATATATATATGTATATATAACTATATGTATATACATACATATATAGTATATATATATATATATATATATATATATATATATATATATATATATATATATATATATATGTATATATAACTATATGTATATACATACATATATAGTATATATATATATATATATATATATATATATATATATATATATATATGTATATATAACTATATGTATATACGTTATATTTCATATTCATCAGTGTTTAAATAAAGGAATGTGTTCGTCCAGTAACAGTAAGTCCTACATTTCCCACAATGCAACTGGACCGTTCAATAAGTCTAAAGCTGTATGTGTGTGTGTGTGTGTGTGTGTGAATACTTGTCCCATGATGTCATGAGGAACAACGGGTAGCTGTGTCCCGTCCCCCCCCCCCAGATGGTACGGTCTGCCTGCCGTCAGTTTGTAAAGTTTGAGGAAGTTTAAAAGTAATCGAGTGGATGAGACGGTGGTAAAAGTACACACACTCAACGTAGTAGTACAACGTGGTAGTAAAATGTAGTAGTGCAACATAGTACTACAACATAGTAGTACAACATAGTAGTACAACAGTACTGGAGGTATTTTCCATCTGAAAATAAAAAGCTCTTTTCAGCTGAAACATGAAGCGACTTGTTTCTCTTCACATTCTTTTAAGTCTGATGACGAGTTTAACCCTTTAAAGAATATATAATACATATTATTTAATATATTATATATATTATTTAATAAACAATAGCCAGGGAGTTTAGCCTCTTATGTATCAAGAATAAAGATAAAACACACAATAAAGAAAGAAAAGCACAGAAGAAGAGATATGATTAAGGTTAGTCTTTCTGTTGCAGTAATCATTAGTCATCTGACCTGAGGTCAAAGGTCACCTGAGTGTGTGTGTGTGTGTGTGTGTGCGTGTGTGTGTGTGTGTGTGTGTGTGTGTGTGTGTTATTCACTTTGACGTCTCAGGATCAATTAGTTTCATCTGAAAACAACAAGAACAAAACCAGAAACTCTTTAATTTAAACTTTACGAGCCTCAGTGTGTGTGTGTGTGTGTGTGTGTGTGTGTGTGTGTGTGTGGACCACACCCAGTGTTTAGTCAGACCACTTAATGTGTTCACTGTGCTGACTTCTCACAGAGAGTGTGTGTGTCCTGGTTCTTCTATCGCTGTGAGGACCAAGTGTGAGTCTTTGGGAGATTTTAGATTTATTAATTATTTAACTGTGTATTTATTTACCAGAGAGACGGCACGTTAAACTCAACGTAAGTGTTTCAGCGTTCGCTCCTCCGCTTCAAATGAGTGGTTTAATATGATCAACAGTGCAATAAAATATATCAACACATGATCAATCAGCAGGTATTTTACAGAACGGGAGGAAGCGATGACTCATGATTACTGGTTGGGTTTGCTGGAAGCCAACAGGAAGTCATCGTCACTGGTTCCCTCCCAGACAGCCAATCAGAGTCTTCCTTTATATTTTAGATTCTGGCTGTTACTGGCACCATCAACCTTTAGTCTGAACTGGAACTACAGATGATAACTGTGGATTTAAACCAAGTTATTCATTTAAAGTCACACGACTTCCTCTCAAGCTCAGTCAGTGGAAGAGTCTCGATGCACCACAGCAACACGTTAGTGGGCAGACTGGTAAACTGGGTAAACTGGGTGGGGCTTTGTGGCCCAGAGCTGAACTGGTTTGAGTCTGATTTGAAGGACAGAAACGTGACTCTTGGAGTTCCCCAAGGCTCCGTCCTCGAGCCTCTGCTGTTCAGCATCTTAGATTGTTAAAAACAGACAAAAGGTCTCCCTCTATGCAGACGACACACATGTTTACATGAGAACGAGGACTCTGAGGACTCTGAGGACGCTGAGGACAAGAATCAGAAAAGAAGAAGAAAACATCCTCCAGATGTAAAATAAAATAAAATCAGTTGAATAAATAAATAAAGTTCAAATGAAATGTTAATAAATAATAATTAAAAATCAGGTATATCAATATAAAATGTTTCTTTTCTGTCTCCGCAGGTCGTCTCAGTTTGGATATTAAATCACAGACGTGGGATTATTTTTTGGGGATTTTCTTTCTGTTGCTGCTGGTGCAGTTTTTGCCTGAATGCCCCAGGATTACCCGCAGGCTGCAGCTCCTCCCACGGCCTGCAGGGTGGCAGCAGAGAGCTGCCGGACGCTGGACCGGACGCTGGACCGGACGCTGGACCGGACGCTGGACCGGCGGAGCGTCGGCATGAGCGACTTCTGGCACAAG
>JBAMJR010000266.1:17500-57500 GCA_038501785.1 Myoxocephalus aenaeus
GTCTCATTCTGAATGAAACTCTGAGACGGTTCAGGACTTTATTCTTTATTGTTTATGACTTTATTGTTTATGACTTTATTGTTGATGACTTTATTGTTTATGACTTTATTGTTTATGACATTATTGTTTATGACTTTATTGTTTATGACTTTATTGTTTATGTCTTTATTGTTTATGACGTTATTGTTTATGACTTTATTGTTTATGACTTTATTGTTTATGACATTATTGTTTATGACTTTATTGTTTATGACGTTATTGTTTATGACTTTATTGTTTATGACATTATTGTTTATGACTTTATTGTTTATGACTTTATTGTTTATGACATTATTGTTTATGACTTTATTGTTTATGACGTTATTGTTTATGACTTTATTGTTTATGACTTTATTGTTTATGACTTTATTGTTTATGACGTTATTGTTTATGACGTTATTGTTTATGACTTTATTGTTGATGACTTTATTGTTTATGACTTTATTGTTTATGACTTTATTGTTGATGACTTTATTGTTTATGACTTTATTGTTTATTTCTGCTGTGCTCCTTCTGTCACTTCATACCTAAGCTGCAGATTATTATTGTTTATTCATATCAGAGGAAGTGTAAAGCCGTTGAGGATTTTTATGAAATGGTTGACGGTTCAAATCCCCAGAAAGTTTAATTCCAGCACTTTATGAACAGATGTGCCGCCAATCAAAACACTCGTTGTGTTCATGGAACATATTCATATCACAAACACTGAGGTTTGTAATTCTGCTGAAGAATATTAAATCCTATTTAATTTATTTCGTTGTTTTGATTTAAAAAAACGTCAGATTTGAAAAGATAATTAATCTCATAATATATATATATATATATATATATATATATATAATATACATAATATACATAATATACATAATATATATATATATATGTTTCTGTGATTAAAGCCCCGAACGAGCAGAAATGTTGTTGACGACCTCATTATTGTTCTTTTAATAGAAATATGCTCCTCCGGTGCGTTCACTGACTCCACACAGCGTGGGAGTTTTCTCCTCCTCTCAGTGAAAGACCCTGAAACAGCTGATTCACATCATGTGACTTCCATCAGCTGATAGACGTAAACAAAGGAGCCAAGAAACAGAGATCACATGAGACCGATCTTCTTCTTCTTCTCCTCCTGATGCGGTCCAGCTTCCTTTGCTTCTTTTTATATTTTCATCAAAGATGTTGATTTATTAAACAGTTTGAGATAAAAAGGTGAATGTGATTTGAACCAATCAGCAGCCTCCTGAGTTCAGCTGCAGTTCCTCTGACGTCCACTAGTCCGACTTGGCTCTGTAAACGTAACGACAGGTCAAAACAGACAATCTGGCTTTAGCTTTAATGCTAATGCTAATGCTAAGACGTGAGAAACTTGATGACGTTGGCTTATGGATCTTCTGCAACGATGATTTGTGACCGCAGGAAGAGAAAATATTATATTTATGGACTTCAGTTGAGTCTCCCAGCTGAATGTTATTTTAACAGGAGACTCTGAGATTAAATACCAACTGAAGACTTCTGGTTGTTTGGTAACTTCCTCCTCGTGATGCAACACGGGTCTCAATACATCTGCTTCCTCTGTTGTGTGTTGATGAGCGGCTTCTTTCTAAGTTCGTGTGTTGAAATGTATTGAAAGTTCACAGTAACCATACGATATTTGGTGACGGCCAAAAACTAAGATGGGGACGCCTAAAAACCAAGATGGCGACGACTAAAAACTAAGATGGGGACGCCTAAAAACCAAGATGGCGACGACTAAAAACTAAGATGGAGACGCCTAAAAACCAAGATGGCGACGTTTAAAAACCAAGATGGCGACGACTAAAAACCAAGATGGCGACGTTTAAAAACCAAGATGGCGACGACTAAAAACTAAGATGGGGACGCCTAAAAACCAAGATGGCGACGACTAAAAACCAAGATGGCGACGACTAAAAACTAAGATGGGGACGCCTAAAAACCAAGATGGGGACGCCTAAAAACCAAGATGGCGACGTTTAAAAACCAAGATGGCGACGACTAAAAACCAAGATGGCGACGACTAAAAACTAAGATGGGGACGCCTAAAAAACCAAGATGGCGACGTTTAAAAACCAAGATGGCGACGACTAAAAACCAAGATGGCGACGACTAAAAACTAAGATGGGGACGCCTAAAAACCAAGATGGCGACGTTTAAAAACCAAGATGGCGACGACTAAAAACCAAGATGGTGACGACAAAAAAATAAGATGGAGACGCCTAAAAACCAAGATGGCGACGCCTGAAGAAACCAAGATGGCGACGCCTCGTCTCAAGGCTTCATAACATCCACAAACGGGTGACGTCATGGCGATTACATCAACAACTACGAGCTAGATGTAAACGATCTCGTTCACGACTTCAGACTGTTGCCCCTCTTTTACTTCAACGTCATGTTTTATTACAAGCAGCTGTGAGAGACCACAGTAATACTGTGTGTGTGTGTGTGTGTGTGTGTGTGTGTGTGTGTGTGTGTGTCACCATAGAAACTCCAGTCCTGAGCTGAGGAGGGAACAACATGAGTAGAAAAATCCAAGATGTGGTCACTGGTGGCTTGTTATGAAATGAGTGTGTGGGAAACCCACAAGCTAAATGTGTGTGTGTGTGTGTGTGTGTGTGTGTGTGTGTTAAACTATGTAAACAGAGGTCATACAGCTACAGTTAATGAGTCACTGGGACAGTTGGTTTGCTCACATGGCAACATGCTAACGTCAGAGCTAACGTGCTAACAGGGTGACTAACTGAGCTGTTTCATCACAAACCAGATTCATGGTGGAGCACTGGGAGCACTGGGAGCACTGGGAGCATATGTTTATTAATCTCATGTCTGTGTTCAATAAGGCGCTGGAGACAGAACATGCTTAGCTTAGCTTAGCACAAAGACTGGAAGCAGAGGGAAACAGCTAGCATGGCCTAGCTTAGTGTAAGCTGCTTAAAATAAAGCTCAGTTTTCTTTTGCTTCTCGTGTGGAAAATAAATATAGACACACACACACACACACACACACACACACACACACACACACACACACACACACACAGGTCTGTGTTCCTGTTTATTGAGTTTCCTCAGAAGTTACCTCACTTCCTTCCTGTCAGGCTCCATTTCCTGACCAGCCGCTGGATTCAACACACACACACACACACACACACACACACACACACACACACACACACACACACACACACACACACACACACACACACACACACAAGGGTGAGCTCTATCACTCACATACAAATTAAGGAAACATGAAGCTACAGCTAGCAGCTGGTTAGCTTAGCATAAAGGTAACAGCTCAGTAATTAGCATTAATGTTGAGTTTCAACAGCTTATTAGGAATATTACAGTTGTTATGATGATGAATGTTTTCAGAAACATCAAAGCTGAATTATTGATGGAACCAGTCAGAACCCAGTGAGACAGAAATCAGCAAATTATTTTTATTCCGCATCACATTTCATTGATCTTATCGTGACAATAACATATAACGTGTTCACTGAGGAGGACGACGCGTCTGGAGGACCCGGTCCAGACCCGGTCCAGACCCGGTCCAGACCCGGCCCAGACCCGGTCCAGACCCGGTCCAGACCCGGTCCAGGTGTTGCTTCACCGGCTCAGGGCCTGGTCGTACCTGCAGGGAGCACAGGTGACATCATCGCCTTCATTTGAGTTCACAACATTCTTCTTTAAAGATAACGACGTCTGTAAAAACACGGGAAACTACTTTGATTGACTTTCACCTGAATGAACCTTTCTGCAGGATTTAATTAAATATACAAAACAAATGACATGAAAGACGACCGGAGGTCCTGAAGGTTTGATATCAAGGTGTTGCTTCTCATGCCTTTGTTATTTACTTTAGTTAATAAAGTGAAAAGCTGTGAAACACGAATACTTTAACTTCTCAGCTTCCTGTCTGAAACAGGAAGTGGAGTGAAACTCACTGGGCGACGCAGTCTGGGATCTGCACATGCTCAGTAGGGACCAGCTGAGAGAGGTCCAGGAGGCTGGCCACGAACTGGAGCTTCCTGCTGAACTTAGAGCTGAGGAGGAGGAAGAGGAGGAGGAGGAAGAGGGGGAGGGGGAGGGGGGGGGGGAAGAGGAGGAGGAGGAGAAGGAAGAGGGGGAGGAGGAGAAGGAAGAGGGGGAGGAGGAGGGGGGGGGAGGAAGAGGAGGAGGAGGAGAAGGAAGAGGGGGAGGAGGAGAAGGAAGAGGGGGAGGAAGGGGAGGAAGAGGAGGAGGAAGAGGAAGAGGGGGAGGAGGAGGAGGAGGAGGAGGAGGAAGGGGAGGAAGAGGAGGAGGAAGAGGAAGAGGGGGAGGAGACATGAGTGTTAGGTTTATCAAAATGGCCAAACATCTGGCTCGCCCCCTGGTGGCGGCTCAGAGGATGACGTGTCCAGACTGCAAAGCCTCTGAGGAGAAGCTGGTTTTACGAGGAGGAGGAGGAGGAAGAGGAAGAGGAAGAGGAAGAGGAAGAGGAGGAGGAGGAGGAGGAGGAAGAGGAGGCAGACCTGATGAAGGGTTTGATGATGGTGGCGAGGGCCTTGATGTACCAGGTGGGATGAACCACGTAGAAACCCTTCAGGTTCTTCCTCAACCTGCAAACACACACACACACACACACACACACACACACACACACACACACACACACACACACACACACACACACACACTGATAATAAGTCTGATAATAATGTGACAATAAGATCAACATTAATATTAATGAACTGTAAACACTGTCCAGGTGTTGCAGGTGAATAGAGGTAAAGTATGGAGGAGTGACCACTTTATTAGGTACACCAGGTTCTAGGGTGAGGATCTGGCGCCCCCTGCTGGACTGACCTCCGGTCGATGGTGGTGTAGACCTCCTTCAGCCAGCTGATGCCGGGCAGCTTGTCCTTCTGGCCTCCGGCACACAGGTAGACCATCACGTAGCTCTGAGCCACCATGAGGTCCAGAGTCCCCACCACGTACCTGCAGACAGACAGCTGTCAATCACCACGTACCTGCAGACAGACAGCTGTCAATCACCACGTACCTGCAGACAGACAGCTGTCAATCACCACGTACCTGCAGACAGACAGCTGTCAATCACCACGTACCTGCAGACAGACAGCTGTCAATCACCCCACGTACCTGCCTTATTATTATTATTATTATTATATTATTATATATTATTATATAATAATAATATAATAGTACTATTATTATTATATATTATTACATGCTACTATCCCCTCCTCAGACTGGGTCCGGTTCCGTTCGGGTCTCTACCTGAACAGGTGATCCATGACGTACTCGTAGTTCTCCAGACGGTTCTGCGGCAGGTAACAGGAAGAAAACACGATGATGTCATTCATCCCGTCTCCATAGTAGCCTGAGAGGTGACAGAGAAGGTGTTAAAGGTGTTGGGGGAGGAGTCACACAGGTGAGGCCCGTGAAGGGGAGGAGTCACACAGGTGAGGCCCGTGAAGGGGAGGAGTTACACAGGTGAGGCCCGTGAAGGGGAGGAGTCACACGGGTGAGGCCCGTGAAGGGGAGGAGTCACACAGGTGAGGTCCGTGGGGGGAGGAGTCACACAGGTGAGGCCCGTGAAGGGGAGGAGTCACACAGGTGAGGTCCGTGGGGGGAGGAGTCACACGGGTGAGGTCCGTGGGGGGAGGAGTCACACAGGTGAGGCCCGTGAAGGGGAGGAGTCACACAGGTGAGGTCCGTGGGGGGAGGAGTCACACAGGTGAGGCCCGTGAAGGGGAGGAGTCACACAGGTGAGGCCGTGAAGGGAAAGAGTCACACAGGTGAGGCCCGTGAAGGGGAGGAGTCACACAGGTGAGGCCATGAAGGGGAGGAGTCACACAGGTGAGGCACGTGAAGGGGAGGAGTCACACAGGTGAGGCTCGTGAAGGGGAGGAGTCACACAGGTGAGGTCCGTGGGGGGAGGAGTCACACAGGTGAGGCACGTGAAGGGGAGGAGTCACACAGGTGAGGCTCGTGAAGGGGAGGAGTCACACAGGTGAGGTCCGTGGGGGGAGGAGTCACACAGGTGAGGCCATGAAGGGGAGGAGTCACACAGGTGAGGTCCGTGGGGGGAGGAGTCACACAGGTGAGGCACGTGAAGGGGAGGAGTCACACAGGTGAGGCTCGTGAAGGGGAGGAGTCACACAGGTGAGGCCCGTGAAGGGGAGGAGTCACACAGGTGAGGCCCGTGAAGGGGAGGAGTCACACAGGTGAGGCCATGAAGGGGAGTTACCTCCGTGAGACAGCACCCTGAGGTACGGCTCCAGGACGCTCATGTTGACCCGGCTCTCCTGCGGCGGCTCGCCGGTGGAGAAGCAGCGCCACCTGGTGCCGCGCCCGTCCACCACGTCCTCCCGCTCCAGAGCTCCCGGCTCGCTGCGGTCCGACCCAGAACCGAACCCGGACCGGGGGCAGGAGCCGAACGCCCTGCGGCGCCGGGACGCCACGCCGAGACGCCGCAGCTCACCTGGGGAAACAGTCCGGGGGCGGTGGTTAAAAAGGGTCGACATCAACAGGGGTTGACCTTTGACCTCTCACCTTCCAGGTCGTAGAAGGGGAAGGTCAGCGACTCGCTGTCCGAGGGCGTCTCCATGCCGTCCAGGTCGAAGTCGTCGTCATCGTCAGGGGAGGGCGAGAGGAAGGCCGAGGGGAAGTCGCCTGAAACTGTCGACTCGCTGCGACCTGCAGAAGATTATTATTATTATTATTATTATTTTATAGCATTATAATTTTTAATTTATAGCATTTTTATTATTATTATTATTTTATAGCATTATTATTTTTAAGGCTGAGCCCTACAGAGGAAACTCATTCCGGCCGCTTGTATCTGCGGCCGCGTTCTCCCCCGGCTGCCTCTAGATATCCTGTCAGTGAAGGTCGGGAACAGGACCGGTGATGAAGGCCAACACCCACCGGGAACGTGTCTGACTTACTACCGAGGATACGAACACAGCTCCTACTGCAGGACAGAGACCGGATGGCCCGTGCCAACGGGTCCAGCACCCCATACTCCCACAGCACCCCCCACAAAAACCCCAGAGGGACCCGGTCTCCAAGTCTACAAAGCACATGTAGACTGGTTGGGCGAACTCCCAGGACCCCTCCAGTAGTCTCTGAGGGTAAAGAGCTGGTCCACTGTTCCACGGCCGGGACGGAATCCACACTGTTCGTCTTGAATCTGAGGTTCCACAAACGAGCAGTGAGACCCCGATAGTTCGCACTCTCCGGTCCCCCTTCTTGAAGGTGAACCAGCCCCCCGGTCATCAGTCCATGTTCCTGACCTCCATGTCACTGAAGAGGTGTGTCAGCCAAGACAGCCCAACAATGTCCAGCCTTCAGCATCTCAGGGTCTCATCCCTCTGGAGCCACCAAGGAGCTTTCTGACTACCTTAGTGCCTCCAGCAGGGATATGGGTGCAACCACCCCAAGTCTTCAGGCGCTGCCCCTTCTCCAGGGGACACGTTGACCGGGTTCAGGAGTTCCTCAAAGTTCTCTTTCCACCGCCCGACGATGTCCCCGTCTGGGTCAGGACCTCCCCTCCCCCTGAGAACAGCCTGGGGTCGGCCCTGCTTTCCCTTCCTGAGCCGTCGGATGGTTTGCCAGAACCTCCTTGAGGAACAGGAAGTCCTTCTCCATGTCAGAGTGTTAGCATCACGACCACCACAGCCTCCTCCCTTCTGGTCTGCTGCTACCTGTCAGCTGCTTCAGGAGACTCCTGGGCCACCAGGCCCAAAGGCCTCCTTCTTCAGCTGGACGGCTTCCCTCAGCCCGGTTCACCACCGGGGTGAGGGAAGCCGTCCCGACACCATGACCTTCTGATCCTCCTCCAGACGCTCCCAGTTCTCCCACTACACGCTCCCAGTTCTCCCACTACACGCTCCCAGTTCTCTCTCTACCCGTCTATCCTCCATCTGACCCAACCTCCGTTATGATATCATGATCCTTACCTAAAGACAGACTGAGAGCTGGAGCCACCAGGACTTTCTTCTTCGTTGGTCGTGACAAAGCCAGACTGCTGGGAGGAGCTGCAGACAGGAAGTGAGGAGCTGCAGACAGGAAGTGAGGAGCTGCAGACAGGAAGTGAGGAGCTGCAGACAGGAAGTGAGGTCACACATTCCTGCAGACGTAACCACGGCGATAGAAACATGAACATAAAGTCATTAAAATGATGACGTAAAATACCTGGTGAAGAGTTCTGCTCTGGAACGAAGTCCTTAACGGCTGAGGACAGGACACTGAGAGAGGAAGAGGAGGAGGAGGAGGAGGAGGAGGAAGAAGAGGAGGAAGAAGAAGAGGAGGAAGAGCTGTAACCTGAACTCAGTTTATTTTGTTAAATGTTAAGTAAAGTAAAAAGTATAACGAACCCTGAGGGGGAGTCTTCCTCTCCTGCTTCCTCTCCTGCTTCCTTTCCTGCTTCCTCTCCTTCTTCCTTTCCTGCTTCCTCCCTCTCTTCCTCTCCTGCTTCCTCTCCTGCTTCCTTTCCTGCTTCCTCTCCTTCTTCCTTTCCTGCTTCCTCCCTCTCTTCCTCTCCTGCTTCCTCTCCTTCTTCCTTTCCTGCTTCCTCCCTCTCTTCCTCTCTGGACTCCATGTTGTTTCTGCTCACAAACACGTTAAACATCAATATAAGCAGCCGGCCAGGACTCTCTTACACTTGTAACACTTGTTTAAAGTTCTGTGGCTCAGTGGTTAGCATGCCCGTCTTTCAATCAGAGGATCGGTGGTTTGAGCCCCGGCTCAGCTGGTCGGTGTGTCCTTGAGACCCCTGATCCTCCTGGTGCCGTGTCTACGCTGTAGAGAGCAAACATGTGGAAGTCTCTCTGGATAAAAGCCTCGTAGTACTGGCTGTGTGTACATCTCCCAGATGAAGTACTTGTGAGTACTCACTCTGTGTACTCTTATCTCAGAACCACGCAGTAAATAATCAAAAGTAAACTCACGGCTCTCAGGGAGTCGACAGGAAGCTGAGAGAGACGTTCAGGGACCAGCTCACCGTGGTTTATGAGTGGACCTTTACCTGTGTGTGTGTGTGTGTGTCAGGTGTGGTGAGGCCCCGCCCTGTTTCCATGACTGTACAAGCAGCGTGCCGCTACCTGCTGAGCACACACACACACACACACTCACACACACTCACACAGCTGATTGCACAAGTGAAGAGGTTTTATTCCCTTCTGTCTGGTGAGTTAACTCACTTTACTCATTGGGACGAAGCCCCGCCCCCTGGAGTTCCTTTTAACGAAGCCCCGCCCCCTCGAGTGCTTTTTAACGAAGCCCCACCCCCTCGAGTGCTTTTTTTTAACGAAGCCCCACCCTCTCGAGTACTT
This sequence comes from Myoxocephalus aenaeus, assembly GCA_038501785.1. Classification (NCBI taxonomy): domain Eukaryota; kingdom Metazoa; phylum Chordata; class Actinopteri; order Perciformes; family Cottidae; genus Myoxocephalus; species Myoxocephalus aenaeus. The sequence goes on from JBAMJR010000266.1 coordinate 26,895, forward strand.
TAAAAAGAAGCCCCGCCCCCTCAAGTGCTTTTTAACGAAGTTTTACGAAGCCCCGCCCACTCGAGTGCTTTAAAAAGAAGCCCCGCCCCCTCAAGTGCTTTTTAACGAAGTTTTACGAAGCCCCACCCTCTCGAGTACTTTAAAAAGAAGCCCCGCCCCCTCGAGTGCTTTTTAACGAAGTTTTACGAAGCCCCGCCCACTCGAGTGCTTTTTAACGAAGCCCCGCCCACTCAAGTACTTTTTAGGTTAATAATTAAGAACAAGTTGTCACTCAACTGTTGTCTGACCTCTTCTTCCTCCTCCTTCCCCTCCTCTTCTTCATCCACCTCTTTCTCCTCCTCCTCCTCCTCTTCTTCATCTGATTTACTTCTCTTCCATATATTAAACAACAACAACAACAACAACTAAAGGAGGCGACACCCGGCAGTTGGATTTAGATTTTACTGATAATTTGACATCATGACAAATTAAATACGAAGCGGTCCGACGCCTTAAAAACACCGGACGACAACAGGAAGTAAAGGACGACAACAGGAAGTAAAGGACGACAACAGGAAGTAAAGGACGACAACAGGAAGTAAAGGACGACAACAGGAAGTACCGGCGACGCCCAGAAAACACAGAGGCATGATGGGAAAGTTTTAATGATCAAAGGAAACAGACACTTCTACGACTCAGCCGAAGACGTTACCGTGGCTTTAAATCCTGAAGTTTATGGGCGTGGCTTCAGTCCACGTGTGCTTTTCAGTTTGTCCCTACGGAAGCCCAGATGGGCCAAAAGAGATGAACCACGAAAGCATCGTAAATATCAACTCCATAATCAATAAAGTTATTGGTCAACACTACGAGACGTGAAGTCGTAAATATGAGACGAATGTTTATGAAATAAGTTTTACCAGATCATAAATAAATATGTTTTATCAGTGTTTACGTTTTTCTAAATATGTTTTTCAGAGGCTCAGTCTTCCAAAATATAGTCAACATGTTGACTGAGTATTTCATATGTTGTTTCATATTTATGACTCAATATTTCACTTATATGACTTTATATTTCATATTTAGGACTTTATATTTCACTTATATGACTTTATATTTCATATTTAGGACTTAATGAGTCAACATGTCGACGAGACTTATCATTTTTCAGTATTTTGATTTCTGTCGTTTCATCAATTTATTATATCTTTGCCATCTTCGAGCTTCCATACTCCATAAAGGAAAGAAAAAGCGCTCTGCAGTGAACCCGTGACAGACGGTTTGGTGACTTAAATACTTTATTCATTTAGTATTTAAGTATTTCTTGAGTGAATGATGTTGTTTTTAAATGTTGATGGTTAATAAACGGGTGAAGTAATGAACACTTAATTCATATATAATTACATCATCGTGAACTAACGCTACAATACCTGTTTTCTTTCAAGAACGTTCATGTTTATTCAGATTGTTGTTGTTTATTTACCAATAATCAGGGAACACAACAGCTGGAGCTCCATCAGATTAAACCAGTTCATCACTTTAATAACATTAGAAACATCTTCAACTGAAGCCTGCTGGCTCCGCCCACTTTTAAGTTCACCTGCATGCTCATTGGACGGGATCAATGTCACCTGAGGAGGCGGGACATCTCCACGGGGTCAGAACCAGTAACCTCTACTGGGAAACTGGTCCCGCCTGAGGTTTCCCTTTAAACGTTGTAACAGTTCAGTGATGAGTTATAACTGTTTATAGATCAGTTATAACTCATTCATCCTTCTTTAGAGATGAGTTATAACTGTTTATAGATCAGTTATAACACATTCATCCTTCTTTAGAGATGAGTTATAACTGTTTATAGATCAGTTATAACACATTCATCCTTCTTTAGAGATGAGTTATAACTGTTTATAGATCAGTTATAACACATTCATCCTTCTTTAGTAATGAGTTATAACTGTTTATAGATCAGTTATAACACATTCATCCTTCTTTAGAGATGAGTTATAACTGTTTATAGATCAGTTATAACACATTCATCCTTCTTTAGTAATGAGTTATAACTGTTTATAGATCAGTTATAACACATTCATCCTTCTTTAGAGATGAGTTATAACTGTTTATAGATCAGTTATAACACATTCATCCTTCTTTAGTAATGAGTTATAACTGTTTATAGATCAGTTATAACACATTCATCCTTCTTTAGAGATGAGTTATAACTGTTTATAGATCAGTTATAACTCATTCATCCTTCTTTAGTAATGAGTTATAACTGTTTATAGATCAGTTATAACACATTCATCCTTCTTTAGTAATGAGTTATAACTGTTTATAGATCAGTTATAACACATTCATCCTTCTTTAGAGATGTAATAACCGTTCAGTTATAACATTCACTCTTATAATATTTATTCATTAACGACATATTAACATTTATACCTGCAGATGACTTATAAAGTGAGTTTATATCTTATTAATGCAATGTTTTCTACAGAATCTCTGTTATTTATCATTTAGTTTTTGCTTATTTTTCAAACTCGTTTCAGCTCTAAACTGTTTCTCACAACCTGAAACGTTGTGATTGATCAGTTAAGCATCAATAAATCATCAATATATCATCAATAAACCATCAATAAAGCGGTTAGTTTTCTACAAACTTTTCCAAAACCTGGAATCACGTCTGAAACCAGCTGGTGAACAACAAAGCACTGGGGTTTGGCATCGAGAGAGAGAGAGAGAGGGAGAGGGAGAGAGGGAGAGGGAGGGAGAGAGGGAGAGAGAGAGAGAGAGAGAGAGAGAGAGGGAGAGGGAGAGGGAGAGAGAGGGAGAGAGGGAGAGAGAGAGAGAGAGAGGGGGAGAGGGAGAGGGAGAGGGAGAGAGAGAGAGAGAGCGAGAGGGACAGGGAGAGAGAGAGAGAGAGCGAGAGAGAGAGAGAGAGGGAGAGAGAGAGAGAGAGACAGAGACAGAGAGAGAGAGAGAGGGAGGGAGAGGGAGAGGGAGAGGGAGAGAGGGAGGGAGAGGGAGAGGGAGAGGGAGAGGGAGAGGGAGAGAGAGAGAGAGAGGGAGAGAGAGAGAGAGAGAGAGAGAGACAGAGACAGAGACAGAGACAGAGAGAGAGAGAGAGGGAGAGAGAGGGAGAGAGAGAGAGAGACAGAGACAGAGAGAGAGAGAGAGAGAGAGGGAGAGAGAGAGAGAGAGAGAGAGAGAGAGACAGAGACAGAGACAGAGACAGAGACAGAGAGAGAGAGAGAGGGAGAGAGAGGGAGAGAGAGAGAGAGACAGAGACAGAGAGAGAGAGAGAGGGAGAGAGGGAGAGAGGGAGAGAGGGAGAGAGGGAGAGAGAGAGAGAGAGAGAGAGAGAGAGAGAGAGAGAGAGAGAGAGAGGGAGAGAGAGAGAGACAGAGACAGAGAGAGAGAGGGACCTCCTCCCCGCTGCAGACAGACTGGACTCGGGGAGTTTGGTGGTTAGATAAAGATGAAGGTGAGGAAGAGGAGGAGGAAGAGTCTATAGGACGACACAGTCCGAGTCCTTCTCTCTTCTCCTGGCTCCGCCCTGCTGTGACCCCTGACCTCTGACCTGGAAACACAGTGACGTCATCAACACAGTGACATCATCGACACAGTGACATCATCGTGTCGACACGTACAGTACTAATACATATTAGTACTGATCAGTACGTATTAGTACTTTTCTCTGTGTAGTACCTGCTGTGCTGCCTGCTGGGATCCCTGTGGTTGTGGTGGTGGTTGTTGTTGTTGTTGTTGTTGTTGTTGTTGTTGTTGTTGTTCCCGCTGCTGGTACTCCTCCTGCTGCAGCTGTTGGGCCAGCTCCAGGTCACTGAGGGGCCCCGGGGCCCCGCCCTGCTGCTGCTGCAGGGACACCGCCACCAGGTAGTCCTGAGACCAGCAAAGAGGGTCAGCCACACCACGGAGTCCTCACACCTGTCTACCTCTCACCTGTCTACCTCTCACCTGTCTACCTCTCACCTGTCTATCCTCTCACCTGTCTATCCTCTCACCTGTCTATCCTCTCACCTGTCTACCCTCTCACCTGTCTACCTCTCACCTGTCTACCTCTCACCTGTCTACCTCTCACCTGTCTACCTCTCACCTGTCTATCCTCTCACCTGTCTATCCTCTCACCTGTCTATCCTCTCACCTGTCTATCCTCTCACCTGTCTATCCTCTCACCTGTCTATCCTCTCACCTGTCTATCCTCTCACCTGTCTACCTCTCACCTGTCTACCTCTCACCTGTCTACCCTCTCACCTGCTCTACCCTCTCACCTGTCTACCCTCTCACCTGCTCTACCCTCTCACCTGTCTATCCTCTCACCTGTCTATCCTCTCACCTGGTCTACCCTCACCTGTCTCACCTGTCGACCCTGTCTCGCCTGTCGACCCTGTCTCACCTGTCTCACCTGCTCTACCCTCTCACCTGCTCTACCCTCTCACCTGTCTATCCTCTCACCTGCTCTACCCTCTCACCTGTCTACCCTCTCACCTGGTCTACCCTCTCACCTGCTCTACCCTCTCACCTGGTCTACCCTCTCACCTGCTCTACCCTCTCACCTGTCTACCCTCTCACCTGCTCTACCCTCTCACCTGTCTACCTCACACCTGTCTACCCTCTCACCTGTCTACCTCTCACCTGTCTACCCTCACCTGTCGACCCTCTCACCTGTCGACCCTCTCACCTGTCTCACCTGTCTCACCTGTCTCACCTGTCTACCCTCTCACCTGTCTCACCTGTCTACCTGGTCTATCTCTCACCTGTCTACCTGCTCTACCCTCTCACCTGTCTACCCTCTCACCTGTCTATCCTCTCACCTGGTCTAGTCTCACCTGTCTACCCTCTCACCTGTCTACCTGGTCTATCTCTCACCTGTCTACCTGGTCTATCTCTCACCTGTCTACCTGGTCTATCTCTCACCTGTCTACCTGGTCTATCTCTCACCTGTCTACCTGGTCTATCTCTCACCTGTCTACCTGGTCTATCTCTCACCTTTCTACCCTCTCACCTGCTCTACCCTCTCACCTGCTCTACCCTCTCACCTGCTCTACCCTCTCACCTGTCTATCCTCTCACCTGTCTATCCTCTCACCTGGTCTACCCTCACCTGTCTCACCTGTCGACCCTCTCACCTGTCTCACCTGTCGACCCTGTCTCACCTGTCTCACCTGGTCTATCTCTCACCTTTCTATCCTCTCACCTGCTCTACCCTCTCACCTGTCTACCCTCTCACCTGTCTACCCTCTCACCTGCTCTACCCTCTCACCTGCTCTACCCTCTCACCTGCTCTACCCTCTCACCTGCTCTACCCTCTCACCTGCTCTACCCTCTCACCTGTCTATCCTCTCACCTGTCTATCCTCTCACCTGGTCTACCCTCACCTGTCTCACCTGTCGACCCTGTCTCGCCTGTCGACCCTGTCTCACCTGTCTCACCTGTCGACCCTCTCACCTGTCTCACCTGTCGACCCTCTCACCTGTCTCACCTGTCGACCCTGTCTCACCTGTCTCACCTGTCGACCCTCTCACCTGTCTCACCTGTCTCACCTGCTCTACCCTCTCACCTGCTCTACCCTCTCACCTGTCTATCCTCTCACCTGCTCTACCCTCTCACCTGTCTACCCTCTCACCTGTCTACCCTCTCACCTGTCTACCCTCTCACCTGGTCTACCCTCTCACCTGCTCTACCCTCTCACCTGGTCTACCCTCTCACCTGGTCTACCCTCTCACCTGTCTACCCTCTCACCTGGTCTATCTGCCTCTGCTGGTCCTGGGCTCTGGGCGGGCCGGTGGTCGGAGCCCTCTGAGGAGGAAGACACAGCCTGAAGTCGGAGTCACAGAAGTTTCCGTCTCCTTCGACGTTATGAAGAGACTCCCAGACCAGACCCTCCTCCTGCAGGAAGCCCTGGTCCGTCACCAGCAGGTACAGGTGACCCTGAGGAGCAGGACAGGTTATCTACAGGTACAGGTGACCCTGAGGAGCAGGACAGGTCATCTACAGGTGACCCTGAGGAGCAGGACAGGTTATCTACAGGTACAGGTGACCCTGAGGAGCAGGACAGGTTATCTACAGGTACAGGTGACCCTGAGGAGCAGGACAGGTTAACTACAGGTGACCCTGAGGAGCAGGACAGGTTATCTACAGGTACAGGTGACCCTGAGGAGCAGGACAGGTTATCTACAGGTACAGGTGACCCTGAGGAGCAGGACAGGTTATCTACAGGTACAGGTGACCCTGAGGAGCAGGACAGGTTATCTACAGGTACAGGTGACCCTGAGGAGCAGGACAGGTTATCTACAGGTACAGGTGACCCTGAGGAGCAGGACAGGTTAACTACAGGTACAGGTGTGTGTGTGTGTGTGTGTGTGTGTGTGTGTGTCTGTCTCCACCTGGTGCTTGATCATGGTACTGAAGTGGTTGTTCCTGAAGAAAACAGAGATTTCTCCCTCTGACGCCGTCGTGTTGAGTTCACACAGACCGTGATACGACAGCTGGGTCGCCGTGGACTCCAGGAACTGTTCTGCCACCAGACCTGTAGAGACACACACACACACACACACACACACACACACACACACACACACACACACAGAGAGAGAGCTTTAACACATGAAGCATAGACTTCTATACAACCAGAGGAGTCGCCCCCTGGTGGTCAAGAGAGAGAACGCAGCGTGTGTGTGTGTGTGTGTGTGTGTGTGTGTGTGTGTTACCTTCACTGACTCTGCTGCTGTCCGCTGAGTGTTTGTAGTCGATGATCTTCTCCACCAGCTGGTTGTAGCTCAGTTTCCCAACAGAAGCCTCCGTCTCTGGACTCTGAGCAAAGAACACTCATGTTTACTCACAACTTCATTACACACACACACACACACACACACACACACACACACACACACACACACCTGTGGGTCGACCAGCCAGCCGTGGAACAGCGGGATGTTCAGCAGGTCGAACACGATGCATTCAGGCGTGTACTCAAAGTCCGTCACTCCGGTGAAACGCACGTTAACGTCCAGACCTGTGGAGAGTTTGGGGAGCACGGCCATGGCATCACTCATGTTCTGCACACACACACACACACACGCACACACACACACACACACACACACACACACACACACACACACACAGTCAGTTTTCATGCAAGTTTCAAACACGTTACAGCTTTACTTTTAAAGTTTCTTGTGAGTCTAAATGTGTGTGTGTGTGTGTGTGTGTGTGTGTGTGTGTGTGTGTGTGTGTGTGTACCTACCTGTTGGAAGTTGAGCTCCATCCCGTCAGCCTTCTCTCTGGGTGTAACAGACAACACACACTCTCCTGTATAACACACACACACACACACACACACACACACACAGTTATTAGCACTAATTAAATTACCCTTTAAATGTATTTCAACATTCAGTCTTTTGTCCGACAGAAATAAATATTTAAATTAGTTTAATATATAAATGTAATATTTAAATTAGCTCAGCAGCTGATTGGCCGGCGGCTCTGACTCACCCAGGTGAGCCATCAGGTCCTCCGTGGTGACGACTTCTGTCTGAGCCGGGAGTTTAGCCTGAAAACACAAGTACAAGTAGTACAACAAGTACAAGTACCACCAACAAGTATACTCGTCCACAGCAGCATCTACGAGTACACCAAGTATGTAGAAGTACCTGATACGAGCGCCTTCACCAACATGGCGACTGTCCCTTTAAGAGGAGCCATGGCGACTGTCCCTTTAAGAGGAGCCATGGCGACTGTCCCTTTAAGAGGAGCATGGAGACTGTCCCTTTAAGAGGAGCCATGGCGACTGTCCCTTTAAGAGGAGCCATGGCGACTGTCCCTTTAAGAGGAGCCATGGCGACTGTCCCTTTAAGAGGAGCCATGGCGACTGTCCCTTTAAGAGGAGCCATGGCGACTGTCCCTTTAAGAGGAGCCATGGCGACTGTCCCTTTAAGAGGAGCCATGGCGACTGTCCCTTTAAGAGGAGCCATGGTGACTGTCCCTTTAAGAGGAGCCATGGCGACTGTCCCTTTAAGAGGAGCCATGGTGACTGTCCCTTTAAGAGGAGCCATGGTGACTGTCCCTTTAAGAGGAGCATGGTGACCGTCCCTTTAAGAGGAGCATGGTGACCGTCCCTTTAAGAGGAGCATGGTGACCGTCCCTTTAAGAGGAGCATGGTGACTGTCCCTTTAAGAGGAGCATGGTGACTGTCCCTTTAAGAGGAGCATGGTGACTGTCCCTTTAAGAGGAGCATGGTGACTGTCCCTTTAAGAGGAGCATGGTGACTGTCCCTTTAAGAGGAGCATGGTGACTGTCCCTTTAAGAGGAGCCCTACCTTCCAGCGCAGGAACAGCGTGTTCATGATGGCCAGCAGGGGGCAGGGCCCGTTCTCGCTCTGCGTGACGATGGGCGTCTTCTTCTCCTTCCAGGTGATCCACTTCACCAGGTAGTAGGCCGGCGTGGACGGCCCCGCCTCCGGAGCCGCCGTGGAGGCGGAGCCAGCGGGAGGGGGAGGGGCCACAGCGCCCCCTGTGGACGGGAGGACAACCAGTCATATACATCCAGGAAGTATTACAACGTTTAAACGAGTTTCAAGTCCAAGAGTCTCACCAGCAGCTTCCGGCGGGTCCTGGTCCTTCAGACCCGGGTCCTGGTCCTGGTCCTTCACACCCGGGTCCTGGTCCTTTAGACCCGGGTCCTGGTCCTTCACACCCGGGTCCTCGGTGGACGGGGTGCAGCCGCGCCCCCCCAGACCCGAGTGGGACGAGGACAAGTCCTCCACCGCCCTGTCAGAGAGATCCAGACTGGGGATGGAACAGGAGGCAGGCAGGTCCTGGTCCTGGTCTAGACCTGAAGACACACAACACATCAGAGACCAGGAGGAGTTCTCTAGGTCCTGGTCCTGGTCTACAGGTGTTTTCATCTGTTGGAATAGTGATTATCGCAGGTGACCTGGACCTGGTCCTGGATCTAGTCCTGAACCTGGATCTAGTCCTGAACCTGGTCCTGGATCTAGTCCTGAACCTGGATCTGGTCCTGAACCTGGATCTAGTCCTGAACCTGGTCCTGAACTTGGTCCAGGGCCAGGTCCTGGCCCTGGCCCTGGACCTGGCCCTGGACCTGGTCCTGGCCCTGGCCCTGGACCTGGTCCTGGCCCTGGCCCTGGACCTGGACCTGGTCCTGGACCTGGTCCTGGCCCTGGCCCTGGACCTGGTCCTGGCCCTGGCCCTGGACCTGGTCCTGGCCCTGGCCCTGGACCTGGACCTGGTCCTGGACCAGGTCCTGGCCCTGGCCCTGGACCTGGACCTGGTCCTGGACCTGGTCCTGGCCCTGGCCCTGGACCTGGTCCTGGACCTGGTCCTGGACCTGGTCCTGGCCCTGGCCCTGGACCTGGTCCTGGACCTGGTCCTGGCCCTGGCCCTGGACCTGGCCCTGGCCCTGGACCTGGACCTGGTCCTGGACCAGGTCCTGGCCCTGGCCCTGGACCTGGTCCTGGCCCTGGCCCTGGACCTGGACCTGGTCCTGGACCTGGTCCTGGACCTGGCCCTGGACCTGGTCCTGGCCCTGGCCCTGGACCTGGTCCTGGACCTGGTCCTGGTCCTGAACTTGGACCTGGCCCTGGACCGGGTCTGACCCTCACCTGGCTCTCCTCCAGTCTTGATGAGTAGAACCGACAGAGATTCTTCTTCTGTGGTGACGGCGGTTATCGTCCCGTTTTCAGACGACAGCGAGGACGAATCAGGCGGCGTGGGCGTGGCCTCTTCCTCCTCCTCCTCCTCCTCCAGGACCTTAGGGGGCGTGGTCAGGGGAGGAGCCGGATCCTCTCTGGTGAGCTCCACCAGCGGAGAGGCGGAGTCCGCCATGACGCTGAAGAACCGAGAACCAGGAGGACCGACTGCTTGAGAACAGAAAGAACAACAAGTCAGCAACAGGTCGTCAAAAACAAGTCAACAACAACAAGTCAAAAACAAGTCAACAACAACAAGTCAGCAACAAGTTAACAACAACAAGTCAACAACAAGTTAACAACAAGTCAGCAACAAGTTAACAACAACAAGTCAGCAACAAGTTAACAACAACAAGTCAACAACAAGTTAACAACAACAAGTCAACAACAAGTTAACAACAACAAGTCAGCAACAAGTTAACAACAACAAGTCAACAACAAGTTAACAACAACAAGTCAGCAACAAGTTAACAACAACAAGTCAGCAACAAGTTAACAACAACAAGTCAAAAACAAGTCAACAACAACAAGTCAGCAACAAGTTAACAACAACAAGTCAACAACAAGTTAACAACAACAAGTCAGCAACAAGTTAACAACAACAAGTCAGCAACAAGTCAACAACAACAAGTCAAAAACAAGTCAACAACAACAAGTCAGCAACAAGTTAACAACAACAAGTCAACAACAAGTTAACAACAACAAGTCAGCAACAAGTTAACAACAACAAGTCAGCAACAAGTTAACAACAACAAGTCAGCAACAACAGGTCAACAGGTCAACAACAACAGGTCAACAACAACAACCAGTCAGCAACAGGTCGTCAAAAACGACAACAAGTCAACAACAAGTTAACAACAACAAGTCAACAACAAGTTAACAACAACAAGTCAGCAACAAGTTAACAACAACAAGTCAACAACAAGTTAACAACAACAAGTCAGCAACAACAGGTCAACAGGTCAACAACAACAGGTCAACAACAACAGGTCAACAACAACAACCAGTCAGCAACAGGTCGTCAAAAACGACAACAAGTCAACAACAACAAGTCAACAACAACAGGTCAACAACAACAACAGGTGCGCTCTGCTCTCCGTTACGGAGGCGTGGCCACGACGTCTCACGAATCAAACGCACCTATCTGAGAGTAAACATGGCCGACTGTCGTCTGCAGAATGAAATGTAATCAGAACAAACTTCTTCTTCTCTGGTGCCGACAGGAAGTAGTGAGCAGGACCAGGTTTCTTCTTCTGTCAGCAGAGCGTCAACGGACTTCCTGCCGGACCCGAGGAGAAACAGGAGAAGAAGAAGGACACGTCTCATCAGTAGATATTTTTTATTTATTATATATATGTAAAAAAAATTATTATTATTTCAGAAACGACTCGACACTGAAAACATTTCTCACACACCAGAGCTCGTATTAAAAACATCGAGCCTACAAGCCCCACAATGCACCTGGACTGTCTTTTATCAGGGCCAGAAAAGACCGGAACTCCTAACATCCTTTCCTCACCACTTGTCCTTGACCCTGATGGAAAACAACGGGTCAAGGACACATAAACATGTAAAGAGTACTACAAGTACCTCTGATGTGTAGTACAGTAAAGAGTACTACAAGTACCTCTGATGTGTAGTACAGTAAAGAGTACTACATGTACCTCTGATGTGTAGTACAGTAAAGAGTACTACATGTACCTCTGATGTGTAGTACAGTAAAGAGTACTACCTGTACCTCTGATGTGAAGTACAGTAAAGAGTACTACATGTACCTCTGATGTGTAGTACAGTAAAGAGTACTACATGTACCTCTGATGTGTAGTACAGTAAAGAGTACTACATGTACCTCTGATGTGTAGTACAGTAAAGAGTACTACATGTACCTCTGATGTGTAGTACAGTAAAGAGTACTACATGTACCTCTGATGTGTAGTACAGTAAAGAGTACTACATGTACCTCTGATGTGAAGTACAGTAAAGAGTACTACAAGTACCTCTGATGTGTAGTACAGTAAAGAGTACTACAAGTACCTCTGATGTGTAGTACAGTAAAGAGTACTACATGTACCTCTGATGTGTAGTACAGTAAAGAGTACTACAAGTACCTCTGATGTGTAGTACAGTAAAGAGTACTACATGTACCTCTGATGTGAAGTACAGTAAAGAGTACTACAAGTACCTCTGATGTGTAGTACAGTAAAGAGTACTACAAGTACCTCTGATGTGTAGTACAGTAAAGAGTACTACATGTACCTCTGATGTGAAGTACAGTAAAGAGTACTACATGTACCTCTGATGTGTAGTACAGTAAAGAGTACTACATGTACCTCTGATGTGAAGTACAGTAAAGAGTACTACATGTACCTCTGATGTGTAGTACAGTAAAGAGTACTACACGTACCTCTGATGTGTAGTACAGTAAAGAGTACTACCTGTACCTCTGATGTGAAGTACAGTAAAGAGTACTACATGTACCTCTGATGTGTAGTACAGTAAAGAGTACTACATGTACCTCTGATGTGTAGTACAGTAAAGAGTACTACCTGTACCTCTGATGTGTAGTACAGTAAAGAGTACTACCTGTACCTCTGATGTGTAGTACAGTAAAGAGTACTACATGTACCTCTGATGTGTAGTACAGTAAAGAGTACTACAAGTACCTCTGATGTGTAGTACAGTAAAGAGTACTACAAGTACCTCTGATGTGTAGTACAGTAAAGAGTACTACAAGTACCTCTGATGTGTAGTACAGTAAAGAGTACTACATGTACCTCTGATGTGTAGTACAGTAAAGAGTACTACAAGTACCTCTGATGTGTAGTACAGTAAAGAGTACTACATGTACCTCTGATGTGTAGTACAGTAAAGAGTACTACATGTACCTCTGATGTGTAGTACAGTAAAGAGTACTACCTGTACCTCTGATGTGTAGTACAGTAAAGAGTACTACAAGTACCTCTGATGTGTAGTACAGTAAAGAGTACTACATGTACCTCTGATGTGTAGTACAGTAAAGAGTACTACATGTACCTCTGATGTGTAGTACAGTAAAGAGTACTACAAGTACCTCTGATGTGTAGTACAGTAAAGAGTACTACATGTACCTCTGATGTGTAGTACAGTAAAGAGTACTACATGTACCTCTGATGTGTAGTACAGTAAAGAGTACTACATGTACCTCTGATGTGTAGTACAGTAAAGAGTACTACATGTACCTCTGATGTGTAGTACAGTAAAGAGTACTACAAGTACCTCTGATGTGTAGTACAGTAAAGAGTACTACAAGTACCTCTGATGTGTAGTACAGTAAAGAGTACTACAAGTACCTCTGATGTGTAGTACAGTAAAGAGTACTACAAGTACCTCTGATGTGTAGTACAGTAAAGAGTACTACATGTACCTCTGATGTGTAGTACAGTAAAGAGTACTACAAGTACCTCTGATGTGTAGTACAGTAAAGAGTACTACAAGTACCTCTGATGTGTAGTACAGTAAAGAGTACTACATGTACCTCTGATGTGTAGTACAGTAAAGAGTACTACATGTACCTCTGATGTGTAGTACAGTAAAGAGTACTACATGTACCTCTGATGTGTAGTACAGTAAAGAGTACTACATGTACCTCTGATGTATAGTACAGTAAAGAGTACTACATGTACCTCTGATGTGTAGTACAGTAAAGAGTACTACAAGTACCTCTGATGTGTAGTACAGTAAAGAGTACTACATGTACCTCTGATGTGTAGTACAGTAAAGAGTACTACATGTACCTCTGATGTGTAGTACAGTAAAGAGTACTACATGTACCTCTGATGTATAGTACAGTAAAGAGTACTACATGTACCTCTGATGTGTAGTACAGTAAAGAGTACTACAAGTACCTCTGATGTGTAGTACAGTAAAGAGTACTACAAGTACCTCTGATGTGTAGTACAGTAAAGAGTACTACAAGTACCTCTGATGTGTAGTACAGTAAAGAGTACTACAAGTACCTCTGATGTGTAGTACAGTAAAGAGTACTACCTCTGATGTGTAGTACAGTAAAGAGTACTACAAGTACCTCTGATGTGTAGTACAGTAAAGAGTACATGTACCTCTGATGTGTAGTACAGTAAAGAGTACTACAAGTACCTCTGATGTGTAGTACAGTAAAGAGTACATGTACCTCTGATGTGTAGTACAGTAAAGAGTACTACATGTACCTCTGATGTGTAGTACAGTAAAGAGTACTACCTCTGATGTGTAGTACAGTAAAGAGTACTACATGTACCTCTGATGTGTAGTACAGTAAAGAGTACATGTACCTCTGATGTGTAGTACAGTAAAGAGTACTACAAGTACCTCTGATGTGTAGTACAGTAAAGAGTACTACAAGTACCTCTGATGTGTAGTACAGTAAAGAGTACTACATGTACCTCTGATGTGTAGTACAGTAAAGAGTACTACCTCTGATGTGTAGTACAGTAAAGAGTACTACATGTACCTCTGATGTGTAGTACAGTAAAGAGTACTACAAGTACCTCTGATGTGTAGTACAGTAAAGAGTACTACAAGTACCTCTGATGTGTAGTACAGTAAAGAGTACTACATGTACCTCTGATGTGTAGTACAGTAAAGAGTACATGTACCTCTGATGTGTAGTACAGTAAAGAGTACTACAAGTACCTCTGATGTGTAGTACAGTAAAGAGTACTACATGTACCTCTGATGTGTAGTACAGTAAAGAGTACTACAAGTACCTCTGATGTGTAGTACAGTAAAGAGTACTACAAGTACCTCTGATGTGTAGTACAGTAAAGAGTACTATATGTACCTCTGATGTGTAGTACAGTAAAGAGTACTACATGTACCTCTGATGTGTAGTACAGTAAAGAGTACTACATGTACCTCTGATGTGTAGTACAGTAAAGAGTACTACCTCTGATGTGTAGTACAGTAAAGAGTACTACCTGTACCTCTGATGTGTAGTACAGTAAAGAGTACTACATGTACCTCTGATGTGTAGTACAGTAAAGAGTACATGTACCTCTGAGATGACATGTAGTAAAAAGATGTACTCGAGGATGTACCTGAGTACAAGTACTCAGTACAAGTACCCGGGTACTTACACTGACGTTCCACCTCTGGGTGTGAACGTCATCCTCGTCATCACGTGACCATCAGGACTGGGCCTGTCAGGTGCCCCCCCCCCCCCCCCCCCCCGCGTCCCTGCAGGAGAACCCGTTACTGTCACAGCACAGGTGTGAGGCGCGTGCGCGCGCGTTCATCAGGGCGCGTCACTGAGGAAGAGGAGCTAGCTAACCTGACGCTAGCGCTCCAAGCTAACTCAGCGAAGTTAGCTGGTGTTCCACAAAAGAGACAACAACAACAACAACAACAACAACACGTGACCCCTCCTCCGTCAACACAAACAAACAGTCGGTAAAACGAGCTACGGCTTACCGGCACCGGGTGCGCGCGCGTGCGTGTGTCCGTGTCTGTATCTGGAGGGACGGGATGCTAGCTGTTTACATCCCTCTCCGCCAGGATCACAGGAAGACACGCCCACCGGAAGACGTGCCGCGACGTCACATCCGGCCAACTTCCGCCCCAAAGACCACGCAGAACTGTGATGACAAAGGTGTACACTTAAGAAGAGCCTGCTCACCTTCTCTACTACAAACAGACAGGAGTGTTACCTGATACCTGTCTCACCTCTGGAGGCGCGCGGATTAATACGGCGACCACGTGACGCGAAGCGGCGCTCATTTAAATGAAGAAGATAGTTTTATACGTCGAGTCATCGCCTCGTTACACTAACATGTACACAACACGTTACACTAACATGTACACAACACGTTACACTAACATGTCCACAACTCGTTACACTAACATGTACACAACACGTTACACTAACATGTACACAACACACGTTACACTAACATGTACACAACACGTTACACTAACATGTACACAACACACGTTACACTAACATGTACACAACACGTTACACTAACATGTACACAACACACGTTACACTAACATGTACACAACACGTTACACTAACATGTACACAACACGTTACACTAACATGTACACAACACGTTACATTAACATGTACACAACACGTTACACTAACATGTACACAACACGTTACACTAACATGTACACAACACGTTACACTAACATGTACACAACTCGTTACACTAACATGTACACAACACGTTACACTAACATGTACACAACACGTTACATTAACATGTACACAACACACGTTACACTAACATGTACACAACATACACTAACATGTACACAACACGTTACACTAACATGTACACAACACGTTACACTAACATGTACACAACACGTTACACTAACATGTACACAACACACGTTACACTAACATGTACACAACACGTTACACTAACATGTACACAACACGTTACACTAACATGTACACAACATACACTAACATGTACACAACACGTTACACTAACATGTACACAACACGTTACACTAACATGTACACAACACGTTACACTAACATGTACACAACATACACTAACATGTACACAACACGTTACACTAACATGTACACAACACGTTACACTAACATGTACACAACTCGTTACACTAACATGTACACAACTCGTTACATTAACATGTACACAACACGTTACACTAACATGTACACAACTCGTTACACTAACATGTACACAACACGTTACACTAACATGTACACAACACGTTACACTAACATGTACACAACACGTTACACTAACATGTACACAACTCGTTACACTAACATGTACACAACTCGTTACATTAACATGTACACAACACGTTACACTAACATGTACACAACTCGTTACACTAACATCTACACAACACGTTACACTAACATGTACACGACACGTTACACTAACATGTACACAACACGTTACACTAACATGTACACAACACGTTACACTAACATGTACACAACTCGTTACACTAACATCTACACAACACGTTACACTAACATGTACACGACACGTTACACTAACATGTACACAACACGTTACACTAACATGTACACAACACGTTACACTAACATGTACACAACTCGTTACACTAACATGTACACAACACGTTACACTAACATGTACACAACTCGTTACACTAACATGTACACAACACGTTACACTAACATGTACACAACACGTTACACTAACATGTACACAACACGTTACACTAACATGTACACAACACGTTACACTAACATGTACACAACACGTTACACTAACATGTACACAACACGTTACACTAACATGTACACAACTCGTTACACTAACATGTACACAACACACGTTACACTAACATGTACACAACACGTTACACTAACATGTACACAACACGTTACACTAACATGTACACAACACGTTACACTAACATGTACACAACTCGTTACACTAACATGTACACAACACGTTACACTAACATGTACACAACTCGTTACACTAACATGTACACAACACGTTACACTAACATGTACACAACTCGTTACACTAACATGTACACAACACTCGTTACACTAACATGTACACAACACGTTACACTAACATGTACACAACACACGTTACACTAACATGTACACAACACGTTACACTAACATGTACACAACACGTTACATTAACATGTACACAACTCGTTACACTAACATGTACACAACACGTTACACTAACATGTACACAACACACGTTACACTAACATGTACACAACACGTTACACTAACATGTACACAACTCGTTACACTAACATGTACACAACACGTTACACTAACATGTACACAACTCGTTACATTAACATGTACACAACACGTTACACTAACATGTACACAACTCGTTACACTAACATCTACACAACACGTTACACTAACATGTACACGACACGTTACACTAACATGTACACAACACGTTACACTAACATGTACACAACACGTTACACTAACATGTACACAACTCGTTACACTAACATCTACACAACACGTTACACTAACATGTACACGACACGTTACACTAACATGTACACAACACGTTACACTAACATGTACACAACACGTTACACTAACATGTACACAACTCGTTACACTAACATGTACACAACACGTTACACTAACATGTACACAACACGTTACACTAACATGTACACAACACGTTACACTAACATGTACACAACACGTTACACTAACATGTACACAACACGTTACACTAACATGTACACAACACGTTACACTAACATGTACACAACACGTTACACTAACATGTACACAACACGTTACACTAACATGTACACAACTCGTTACACTAACATGTACACAACACACGTTACACTAACATGTACACAACACGTTACACTAACATGTACACAACACGTTACACTAACATGTACACAACACGTTACACTAACATGTACACAACTCGTTACACTAACATGTACACAACACGTTACACTAACATGTACACAACTCGTTACACTAACATGTACACAACACGTTACACTAACATGTACACAACTCGTTACACTAACATGTACACAACACTCGTTACACTAACATGTACACAACACGTTACACTAACATGTACACAACACACGTTACACTAACATGTACACAACACGTTACACTAACATGTACACAACACGTTACATTAACATGTACACAACTCGTTACACTAACATGTACACAACACGTTACACTAACATGTACACAACACACGTTACACTAACATGTACACAACACGTTACACTAACATGTACACAACTCGTTACACTAACATGTACACAACACGTTACACTAACATGTACACAACTCGTTACACTAACATGTACACAACACGTTACACTAACATGTACACAACACGTTACACTAACATGTACACAACTCGTTACACTAACATGTACACAACACGTTACACTAACATGTACACAACACGTTACATTAACATGTACACAACTCGTTACACTAACATGTACACAACACGTTACACTAACATGTACACAACATGTTACACTAACATGTACACAACACGTTACACTAACATGTACACAACACGTTACACTAACATGTACACAACACGTTACATTAACATGTACACAACTCGTTACACTAACATGTACACAACACGTTACACTAACATGTACACAACACGTTACACTAACATGTACACAACACGTTACATTAACATGTACACAACTCGTTACACTAACATGTACACAACACGTTACACTAACATGTACACAACTCGTTACACTAACATGTACACAACACGTTACACTAACATGTACACAACACGTTACACTAACATGTACACAACTCGTTACACTAACATGTACACAACTCGTTACACTAACATGTACACAACATGTTACACTAACATGTACACAACACACGTTACACTAACATGTACACAACACGTTACACTAACATGTACACAACTCGTTACACTAACATGTACACAACACGTTACACTAACATGTACACAACACGTTACATTAACATGTACACAACTCGTTACACTAACATGTACACAACACGTTACACTAACATGTACACAACACGTTACACTAACATGTACACAACTCGTTACACTAACATGTACACAACACGTTACACTAACATGTACACAACACGTTACATTAACATGTACACAACACACGTTACACTAACATGTACACAACATACACTAACATGTACACAACACGTTACACTAACATGTACACAACACGTTACACTAACATGTACACAACACGTTACACTAACATGTACACAACACACGTTACACTAACATGTACACAACACGTTACACTAACATGTACACAACACGTTACACTAACATGTACACAACATACACTAACATGTACACAACACGTTACACTAACATGTACACAACACGTTACACTAACATGTACACAACACGTTACACTAACATGTACACAACATACACTAACATGTACACAACACGTTACACTAACATGTACACAACACGTTACACTAACATGTACACAACTCGTTACACTAACATGTACACAACTCGTTACATTAACATGTACACAACACGTTACACTAACATGTACACAACTCGTTACACTAACATGTACACAACACGTTACACTAACATGTACACAACACGTTACACTAACATGTACACAACACGTTACACTAACATGTACACAACTCGTTACACTAACATGTACACAACTCGTTACATTAACATGTACACAACACGTTACACTAACATGTACACAACTCGTTACACTAACATCTACACAACACGTTACACTAACATGTACACGACACGTTACACTAACATGTACACAACACGTTACACTAACATGTACACAACACGTTACACTAACATGTACACAACTCGTTACACTAACATCTACACAACACGTTACACTAACATGTACACGACACGTTACACTAACATGTACACAACACGTTACACTAACATGTACACAACACGTTACACTAACATGTACACAACTCGTTACACTAACATGTACACAACACGTTACACTAACATGTACACAACTCGTTACACTAACATGTACACAACACGTTACACTAACATGTACACAACACGTTACACTAACATGTACACAACACGTTACACTAACATGTACACAACACGTTACACTAACATGTACACAACACGTTACACTAACATGTACACAACACGTTACACTAACATGTACACAACTCGTTACACTAACATGTACACAACACACGTTACACTAACATGTACACAACACGTTACACTAACATGTACACAACACGTTACACTAACATGTACACAACACGTTACACTAACATGTACACAACTCGTTACACTAACATGTACACAACACGTTACACTAACATGTACACAACTCGTTACACTAACATGTACACAACACGTTACACTAACATGTACACAACTCGTTACACTAACATGTACACAACACTCGTTACACTAACATGTACACAACACGTTACACTAACATGTACACAACACACGTTACACTAACATGTACACAACACGTTACACTAACATGTACACAACACGTTACATTAACATGTACACAACTCGTTACACTAACATGTACACAACACGTTACACTAACATGTACACAACACACGTTACACTAACATGTACACAACACGTTACACTAACATGTACACAACTCGTTACACTAACATGTACACAACACGTTACACTAACATGTACACAACTCGTTACATTAACATGTACACAACACGTTACACTAACATGTACACAACTCGTTACACTAACATCTACACAACACGTTACACTAACATGTACACGACACGTTACACTAACATGTACACAACACGTTACACTAACATGTACACAACACGTTACACTAACATGTACACAACTCGTTACACTAACATCTACACAACACGTTACACTAACATGTACACGACACGTTACACTAACATGTACACAACACGTTACACTAACATGTACACAACACGTTACACTAACATGTACACAACTCGTTACACTAACATGTACACAACACGTTACACTAACATGTACACAACACGTTACACTAACATGTACACAACACGTTACACTAACATGTACACAACACGTTACACTAACATGTACACAACACGTTACACTAACATGTACACAACACGTTACACTAACATGTACACAACACGTTACACTAACATGTACACAACACGTTACACTAACATGTACACAACACGTTACACTAACATGTACACAACTCGTTACACTAACATGTACACAACACACGTTACACTAACATGTACACAACACGTTACACTAACATGTACACAACACGTTACACTAACATGTACACAACACGTTACACTAACATGTACACAACTCGTTACACTAACATGTACACAACACGTTACACTAACATGTACACAACTCGTTACACTAACATGTACACAACACGTTACACTAACATGTACACAACTCGTTACACTAACATGTACACAACACTCGTTACACTAACATGTACACAACACGTTACACTAACATGTACACAACACACGTTACACTAACATGTACACAACACGTTACACTAACATGTACACAACACGTTACATTAACATGTACACAACTCGTTACACTAACATGTACACAACACGTTACACTAACATGTACACAACACACGTTACACTAACATGTACACAACACGTTACACTAACATGTACACAACTCGTTACACTAACATGTACACAACACGTTACACTAACATGTACACAACTCGTTACACTAACATGTACACAACACGTTACACTAACATGTACACAACACGTTACACTAACATGTACACAACTCGTTACACTAACATGTACACAACACGTTACACTAACATGTACACAACACGTTACATTAACATGTACACAACTCGTTACACTAACATGTACACAACACGTTACACTAACATGTACACAACATGTTACACTAACATGTACACAACACGTTACACTAACATGTACACAACACGTTACACTAACATGTACACAACACGTTACATTAACATGTACACAACTCGTTACACTAACATGTACACAACACGTTACACTAACATGTACACAACACGTTACACTAACATGTACACAACACGTTACATTAACATGTACACAACTCGTTACACTAACA
Source organism: Myoxocephalus aenaeus (assembly GCA_038501785.1). NCBI lineage: Eukaryota > Metazoa > Chordata > Actinopteri > Perciformes > Cottidae > Myoxocephalus > Myoxocephalus aenaeus. The sequence continues at coordinate 49,274 of JBAMJR010000266.1, forward strand.
TGTACACAACACGTTACACTAACATGTACACAACTCGTTACACTAACATGTACACAACACGTTACACTAACATGTACACAACACGTTACACTAACATGTACACAACTCGTTACACTAACATGTACACAACTCGTTACACTAACATGTACACAACATGTTACACTAACATGTACACAACACACGTTACACTAACATGTACACAACACGTTACACTAACATGTACACAACTCGTTACACTAACATGTACACAACACGTTACACTAACATGTACACAACACGTTACATTAACATGTACACAACTCGTTACACTAACATGTACACAACACGTTACACTAACATGTACACAACACGTTACACTAACATGTACACAACACGTTACACTAACATGTACACAACTCGTTACACTAACATGTACACAACTCGTTACACTAACATGTACACAACATGTTACACTAACATGTACACAACACGTTACACTAACATGTACACAACACGTTACACTAACATGTACACAACACACGTTACACTAACATGTACACAACACACGTTACACTAACATGTACACAACACGTTACACTAACATGTACACAACATGTTACACTAACATGTACACAACACACGTTACACTAACATGTACACAACACGTTACACTAACATGTACACAACTCGTTACACTAACATGTACACAACACGTTACACTAACATGTACACAACACGTTACATTAACATGTACACAACTCGTTACACTAACATGTACACAACACGTTACACTAACATGTACACAACTCGTTACACTAACATGTACACAACTCGTTACACTAACATGTACACAACATGTTACACTAACATGTACACAACACACGTTACACTAACATGTACACAACACGTTACACTAACATGTACACAACTCGTTACACTAACATGTACACAACACGTTACACTAACATGTACACAACACGTTACATTAACATGTACACAACTCGTTACACTAACATGTACACAACACGTTACACTAACATGTACACAACACGTTACACTAACATGTACACAACACGTTACACTAACATGTACACAACTCGTTACACTAACATGTACACAACTCGTTACACTAACATGTACACAACATGTTACACTAACATGTACACAACACGTTACACTAACATGTACACAACTCGTTACACTAACATGTACACAACTCGTTACACTAACATGTACACAACATGTTACACTAACATGTACACAACACGTTACACTAACATGTACACAACTCGTTACACTAACATGTACACAACTCGTTACACTAACATGTACACAACACGTTACACTAACATGTACACAACTCGTTACACTAACATGTACACAACATGTTACACTAACATGTACACAACACGTTACACTAACATGTACACAACACGTTACACTAACATGTACACAACAATGTGATTCATGTTAAGTGAAAATATGAATCAGTTTATGAAGTAAAATATCTTTTAATTACCAGATTTTTATCTCATTTTATCTCGAAAAATATGTACTTAATAAACATTAATTTAAAACCCTTTTCTCCATATTCTCATTATGATTCATGTTGTAATTATGACTAATCATTATAATTTATCAAGTAATAAGATGCGTTTCTTCCAAATACAAAGATCCCAAAACTACAATATTTTGTTGTCAATTAATTAAAAATATTTATGGAACTTTCATCTCGTAATTATGAACAAATGTCTTGTTAATACAGATTTGTATTTCATGACGACACAAATCTCATAATTGTGTGAAAAGCCGTGATTCTTACACTTTTTATTAAATAATTACCTTCTAATTATGACGATGAGGTCATTTGTCTTTGGTGATTTCTAATTAGTAATTTATTGACCGATAAAAACAAAAAAAAGATCAATCAATATTTATAAATTGTTGGGTGATATAAAAACATTATGAATAATGAGTTACTTCTATTTCCCGCTCATATTTTTTACATTTCAAATGTTTTATTTAATTAACTTAATTCATAAACTTCTCCTCGTTAATAAAACTTTAGAAATCAAACTGAACTCCAAAATGTTTCCATGTTGGTTATTGTTCTTTTAAGCCGTCAGTTTGCCTCATCGTTAGCATCGTTAGCATCGTTAGCTAACGATGCCCCTTGTTGATGCCTCGTTAAAAGAGGGAGGAGCCTCCTGCTGCTCTCGTTTCCTGTTAAACGTTAAAGACAAAGGATTCCTTCACAAACGACAGGACACAGTTTCATTCAGGATAAATGCACTTTAAGAGCTTTTCACAGAGAAATGCTTGACGGTTTGGAGCTGAAGGAAGGAAAGAGAAAGAAGGCAATGAAAGGTTTTTAGTAGCAGGAACACAAAGCTTTCCTCTCCAGTCTCAGGCTCCGCCCCTTTTTATTCAACCGCCGTGGAGACGAAACATCAGCCGATATTTCTTCAATTTAACTCGTAAATGTTTCTACCAACTCGTAGATATAAATAAACATGGCTCCGTCTGGACGGATGTCGGAGAGGAAAACATTAAAAGTGCAGAACTCGTCCGATATAAAAGCTCTTCGTCCCTCCGGTTGGAGCTTCGAGAGTTTGTAGCTTCGGTACGTCTCAAGGCATCAGTTCATTCTCACCGGAGAACAAACTCATTTATACATATTCACAAACCAAGAACCAGAAAGACTCTTTTCTACTTCAGTTCCTGGTAAACTTCAGTCAGCAGGCTAACGGGTAGCGTGCTAACGGGTAGCGTGCTAACACAACAACAGGTCTGTGCTTCTTTGTGGTCAAAACAAAAACAACTGCACAGACGTTCATGAGGAAACACTCACTACTGGCTTCATCCCAGTGAGACGCCTTTTATGAAATCTTTACGATTATATGATTTAGTTTTGTAAAATGCTAACAGCTAACAGCTTTTCATGATCGCTAACCGGTCGTTTCTTTAGTCCACAGAAAATATAAAGTCAAAATAAAACACATAAAATCTGAAATTATGGTTGAAATAAGATAAAACAGATCTTCATTTTTATTTAGCCAACTACCGTGTGATCGTGTTCAGGTTTGTTGCTAGTTAGCTAGCTAGTTAGCTCATAAGCTCTTCTACTAACTGATTCAAAGTGTAATTTATATTCTGGCAGAAGTAAATACTTTACATTAGAGTTATTGTTAAGCTAATGGCTAACAAGTGATGTTAGAATAATATATTATATCTTTGTTGTTAGACTGCAATTAGCACAAGTTAGCTCGTAGGTAGCATTAAACTTTCAGTAAAAAAGAGCTGTTAGTTGTTTTAAATGTGCTGCTCTTTCCCCTCACGTTGTAACTGAACTTGTATCTTAAGTTCACGAATGTTTTCTTAACTTCTCGAGAACGTGAGTTTTTAGTCTAAAGAGTGATTTCAAGTACACAAAAAAAACTTGATCTGGCTTCTCTGAACAAGCGCCGTGCGCTGGGATGAAGCCGCCAGGAGCGTTGCCAACAATAGTTACATCAACATTATGAGTGGTAAAGTACAAACAAGAAAAAGACATGTTCTAGTGGATTGTTGTTATATAAAGTAATATTCACATATTCAGGAAACTGATCATGAAGAAGAATAAACTCTCTGAAGGGCCAGTCAGAGAGGAGTCATTAAATATGAAGAGATGCTGACCTGGAACACATTAATATAAACAGAGTCATTAGTGGAGCCACTTTGATTTAAAAAGAGAAGTCGAGTGTTAAACAGACAAAAAGGAACATTAAAACAGACAAAAAGGGAATTTAAAAAGAAGTCAGAGAAAAAACATGCATATTACATAAAGTGATGAGTTGACACCTTGAATTTAAATTGTTTTTTGCTTTTTCACCCATCACGCAAATTATTATAATCCTGTTTTCAAAAGTCCTGAAACTTCAGAATGTAAGAAGGCAGCAGCGAGAACACGTCTTTAAAACAGGAAAAGGTCCATTAAACCTCAACTTCACGTGAAAACAACAAAAACATTGTTCTTGTACTAAAAACACATCGATGACGCAAGCTAACGCTTCACAAGCTAACGCGTCACAAGCTAACGCGTCACAAGCTAACGCGTCGCAAGCTATGTAGTATATACTATCTGGTATGTACTATGTAGTATGTACTATGTAGTATGTACTATATATGTTGAACTGCGCATCAAATGAATCCAATGTAAACAATAGAAATGATTCATGTTTGTGTTTTTAAACACAAATGTTTTTAACACGTAGCACCAACGTTAGCATGCTCGCAGTTAGCAAGTTGACGTGCTAATACTTAGCATGCTTAAAGTACCGCTTAAGCTAACGGAGATTCGGGCCGTTGGTTTGTCGTCATGAACTGTTGGAGAAACTGAAAGACTGGAACCATGGAGACTGGAACCATGGACTAAATCTGCATTTTTCTGTGGAATTTTCTTCCATAAAAAAAAAAAAAAATTGCGATAAAATTCTTGTGAAAAGAGCAGATGCTGTTCTTCAGGTCTGAGAAGCAGATTATTGTAGTTTTTATGGACGACTGTCTTCATTCTTGTGAAAAGTAAAAGCAGGTTAATTTACTTTATTTAGTTTTTGTCTGATGAGCAGCTGAAAAACAAAATGGACGTTCAAAGTTTAACTCAAGAAATGAACTCATCAACCATCGAGTCATGTTTTTGTCCTTCAGAATAAAGTCCAGTAGAACCCAGAAGGTTCTGTTTATTTAATGTGTCTCAGGATGAACACAGGAAAAAAAACACGACCTGGAAAAGTCCCAGACGCTGTACTTTCCCAGCTGCCAGTGAACGTCGCACGACAAAATCAGAGATCACGTAAAATAGAATCAGCTGATGTCGTTCAAAACGAATAAAACGAAAACCTGATCCAGGAAATCATCGATGCTGTTGGTCACATGATGCTGTTGGTCACATGATGCTGTTGGTCACATGACGGGTCACATGATGCTGTTGGTCACATGACGGGTCACATGATGCTGTTGGTCACATGATGCTGTTGGTCACATGATGCTGTTGGTCACATGATGCTGTTGGTCACATGATGCTGTTGGTCACATGACGGGTCACATGATGCTGTTGGTCACATGATGCTGTTGGTCACATGACGGGTCACATGATGCTGTTGGTCACATGCCGGGTCACATGATGCCGGTGGTCACGTGACGGGTCACGTGATGCCGGTGGTCACGTGACGGGTCACGTGATGCCGGTGGTCACGTGATACCGGTGGTCACGTGATGCCGGTGGTCACGTGATGCCGGTGGTCACGTGATGCCGGTGGTCACGTGATGCCGGTGGTCACGTGACGGTCACATGATGCCGGTGGTCACGTGACGGTCACATGATGCCGGTGGTCACGTGACGGTCACATGATGCCGGTGGTCACGTGATGCCGGCGGTCACGTGATACCGGTGGTCACGTGATACCGGTGGTCACGTGATGCCGGTGGTGACGTGATGCCGGTGGTCAGATGATGCCGGTGGTCACGTGACGGTCACATGATGCCGGTGGTCACGTGACGGTCACATGATGCCGGTGGTGACGTGACGGTCACATGATGCCGTTGGTGACGTACTGGAAGGAGTCGTACAGCTTGGTGGTGATGGAGCGCATGGAGCCGTCCACCAGCTGCTCCACCAGCAGCTGCAGCTGTTCCTCCGTCAGGCTCATGTGGAACCGTTCCTTCAGCCCGCGGATCGTGCTGGAGCCGTGGAAGCAGGGGAGGTGGGAACCTGGAGAACATGGAACATCAGCACGAGGAGGAACGTCTACATGAGGAACGTCTACATGAGGAGGAAACTCTACATGAGGAACGTCTACATGAGGAACGTCTACATGAGGAACGTCTACATGAGGAACGTCTACATGAGGAGGAACGTCTACATGAGGAACGTCTACATGAGGAGGAACGTCTACATGAGGAACGTCTACACGAGGAGGAACGTCTACACGAGGAGGAACGTCTACATGAGGAACGTCTACATGAGGAGGAACGTCTACATGAGGAACGTCTACACGAGGAGAAACGTCTACATGAGGAGGAACGTCTACACGAGGAGAAACGTCTACATGAGGAGGAACGTCTACATGAGGAGAAACGTCTACACGAGGAGGAACGTCTACACGAGGAGAAACGTCTACACGAGGAGAAACGTCTACATGAGGAGGAACGTCTACATGAGGAGAAACGTCTACATGAGGAGAAACGTCTACATGAGGAGGAACGTCTACATGAGGAGGAACGTCTACATGAGGAGGAACGTCTACATGAGGAGGAACGTCTACATGAGGAGGAACGTCTACATGAGGAGAAACGTCTACACGAGGAGGAACGTCTACACGAGGAGAAACGTCTACATGAGGAGAAACGTCTACATGAGGAGAAACGTCTACATGAGGAGGAACGTAGGAACGTCTACATGAGGAACGTCTACATGAGGAGGAACGTCTACATGAGGAGGAACGTCTACATGAGGAGGAACGTCTACATGAGGAGAAACGTCTACATGAGGAGGAACGTAGGAACGTCTACATGAGGAACGTCTACATGAGGAGGAACGTCTACACAAGGAGGAACGTCTACATGAGGAACGTCTACATGAGGAACATCTACATGAGGAGGAACGTCTACATGAAGGGAAAAGTACCCTAAACAGTTGTAGTACTTTGGGTATTGTGTGTATTAATACACTGTCCGGTACCTTGCTGCATGATCTCCACTATCTGCAGAACCTTCTCCATGTGCTTCCTGGCGGCGATGAGACCCTGAAGCATCAACATCTTGTAGTAGATAAACATGTCTCCGTCAAGACCGCCCATCACCTGAAACAGGTCATCATCATCATCATCATCATCATCATAACCTCAACGGTTCAGTTCAGACATTTCTAGGTTTGCTCACATCAACAAACTCGGAGGTGAGTTTGAAGGCCGACGTCTCGAAGCCGAGGTTACGAGGAGAGCTGGAGAGGATGAAGCCGAAGTCGATGTGGATGATGTGACCTTCAGAGTCCAGCAGGATGTTCCCGTTGTGTCTGCACACGTCAGAGTAACGGTAAGAGACAGGACTGTTAGCTTAGCATAAACACTGGGAGCAGGTGATACGTTAGCATAGCTCAGGACGTTAGGATAGCTAAAGACAAAGTCTGGGAGTATGTGATACGTTAGCATAGCTTTGCAGAAAGACTGGGAGTATGTGATACGTTAGCATAGCTTCGCACAAAGACTGGGAGCAGGTGATACCGTTAGCATAGCTTAGCACAAAGACTGGGATCAGGGTCTCACCTGTCCTTCACCTGCAGCAGGTAACAGATGAGGCTGTATCCGGCGCAGCTCTGGACAAAGTTCCTCTGAGCGGTGAGGAACGCCTCAGTGGTGAAGCTGCCGTGTTCCTGCAGGAAGTAGTCGAGCAGCGACAGCTGGCTCTGTTTACGCACCTGGGGGAGGAAACACACAACCACACTCAACACATGAGGGAGGAAACACACAACCACACTCAACACCTGAGGGAGGAAACACACAACTCATTCTTTCCACTTGATAATTGTTAATCTATTCTTGGGGAACGTTGGGAGTCATTGTCGTTGGGAGTCGTTGGGGGTCGTTGGGAGTCGTTGGGAGTCGTTGGGAGTCGTTGGGGGTCGTTGGGGGTCGTTGGGGGTCGTTGGGGGTCGTTGGGGGTCGTTGGGAGTCGTTGGGGGTCGTTGGGGGTCGTTGGGAGTCGTTGGGAGTCGTTGGGGGTCGTTGGGGGTCGTTGGGAGTCGTTGGGAGTCGTTGGGGGTCGTTGGGGGTCGTTGGGGCTGATGAGTCTCGGATGTCTGACCGTGAGGAAGGATAAAGATGATGAAGAGGAGGAGTGGGCCGAGTACGGCGCCTTGGGGGACTCCTTGATCAATGGACTCATGAATTAATCCTGAATGGAAACTCTTCATATGTTTTGTGCGTAACAATCTTCATCAATAAAGTAAAGTAAAAGGACCTTACACTTGTAGTGAAGTACCTCACACCTGAGTACCTGTACTGGTTACCTGGTGCAGGGAGACGGCGTTCAGCACGGGTTCGATCATGCCGCTGTCCGATGACATCACCAGGATCTTATAGGGTTTGATCCACAGAGGAACTCTCTCCTGCTGCCAGGTGGACTGAAACACAGCGAAGGGTCACGATCAATACCTCATCAATAGACTGGGATCAATACCTCATCAATAGACTGGGATCAATACCTCATCAAT
>JBAMJR010000266.1:62500-70971 GCA_038501785.1 Myoxocephalus aenaeus
TTTGGAGCCTCTGGAGTGCCGCTGCGTGGAGATGTGCATGTCGGAGGAGTACGCGCCCAGCAGCCAGGCCGTCAGCAGAGAGAAGGCGATGCCGGCGGTGCAGCGGTGGATCTGAAGGGGAAGGAGACCACAAGGAGGCGCTGAGGACGCCATCTTGTTTTCATGCAACCAGTGACAAGCGACCAAACCTGGATGTTTTCTGTGTTTGAATGTGTGTTTTCTGTGTTTGAATGTGTGTTTTCTATGTTTGAATATGTGTTTTCTGTGTTTAAATGTGTGTTTTCTATGTTTGAATGTGTGTTTACTGTGTTTGAATGTGTGTTTACTGTGTTTGAATATGTGTTTTCTGTGTTTGAATATGTGTTTTCTGTGTTTGAATATGTGTTTTCTGTGTTTAATTGTGTGTTTTCTATGTTTGAATGTGTGTTTTCTGTGTTTAAATGTGTGTTTTCTGTGTTTGAATGTGTGTTTTCTGTGTTTGAATATGTGTTTTCTGTGTTTGAATGTGTGTTTTCTGTGTTTGAATGTGTGTTTTCTGTGTTTGAATATGTGTTTTCTGTGTTTGAATGTTTGTTTTCTGTGTTTAAATGTGTGTTTTCTGTGTTTGAATATGTGTTTTCTGTGTTTAAATGTGTGTTTTCTGTGTTTGAATGTGTGTTTTCTGTGTTTGAATATGTGTTTTCTGTGTTTGAATGTGTGTTTTCTGTGTTTGAATGTGTGTTTTCTGTGTTTGAATGTGTGTTTACTGTGTTTGAATGTGTGTTTTCTGTGTTTGAATATGTGTTTTCTGTGTTTGAATGTGTGTTTACTGTGTTTGAATGTGTGTTTACTGTGTTTGAATGTGTGTTTACTGTGTTTGAATGTGTGTTTTCTGTGTACGGATAGGTGTACACAGTAAACAAACACAGTAAACACACATTCAAACACAGAAACAATGTGTGTTTACTGTGTTTGAATGTGTGTTTTCTGTGTTTGAATGTGTGTTTTCTGTGTTTGAATGTTTGTTTACTGTGTTGGAATGTGTGTTTTCTGTGTTTGAATGTGTGTTTTCTGTGTTTGAATGTGTGTTTACTGTGTTTAAATGTGTGTTTACTGTGTTTGTTTACTGTGTACACCTATCCGGCCCCTGAGCGGCCATGCTTTCCTCCCCCTCACTCACCAGGTAGGGGCGGATGGCGTCGCCCACCTCGGTGTCCATGTGCACGTACATGTTGAGCAGCTGCGGCAGGTAGAAGTCCACCTCGCGGTCGGGGAAGCTGAAGAGCCGGTTCCCGATGTAGGCCTGCACGCCCGGCTCCTTGGACTTGTACAGGTAGGAGATCGCCATGGAGACGTCGAACAGCTTGGACTCGAACAGGCGCAGCAGCCACGACTGCTTCGACGCCGAGGACGCCGCCGCCGGCAGCGAGGAAGACTCCTCCTCGTCCTCCTCTTTGATGGAGCTGGAGTCCGGGCTGACGCACCACTGAGGCCCGGAGCCCTCTGGCTCTGTGCGGTGTTGTTGTTGTTGTTGTTGTTGATCCTCCTGTTGCTGCTTGTTGTCGACCTCCCTGTTCTGCAGCTTCACCTGGAGAAGAACTTCCTGGCAAGCCTTCAGAGCGACTTCCGGGTCGATCACTGCGGGGAAACAGGAATAGGGTCAGATCATGAGCATAGCATTAGCTTAGCATCATCTTAGCATCAGCTTAGCATCAGCTAGGTCCCGTTAGCATCTCATAAACACACAAAAAAGGACCCACTAGATGGAGTCGGGTTCACCTTTAAGCAGACTGTATCTGCAGAAGAACGAGAGGATTTCTAAAGGGACCGTGGTGCTAAGAGGCACTACCTCTTTAGTCCACAGGGAGCGCCAGAACCAACACTACCTCTTTAGTCCACAGGGAGCGCCAGAACCAACACTACCTCTTTAGTCCACATGGAGCGCCAGAACCAACACTACCTCTTTAGTCCACATGGAGCGCCAGAACCAACACTACCTCTTTAGTCCACATGGAGCGCCAGAACCAACACTACCTCTTTAGTCCACATGGAGCGCCAGAACCAACACTACCTCTTTAGTCCACAGGGGGCGCCAGAACCAACACTACCTCTTTAGTCCACAGGGAGCGCCAGAACCAACACTGCCTCTTTAGTCCACAGGGAGCGCCAGAACCAACACTACCTCTTTAGTCCACAGGGGGCGCCAGAACCAACACTACCTCTTTAGTCCACAGGGAGCGCCAGAACCAACACTACCTCTTTAGTCCACAGGGAGCGCCAGAACCAACACTACCTCTTTAGTCCACAGGGAGCGCCAGAACCAACACTACCTCTTTAGTCCACAGGGGGCGCCAGAACCAACACTACCTCTTTAGTCCACAGGGAGCGCCAGAACCAACACTACCTCTTTAGTCCACAGGGAGCGCCAGAAACAACACTACCTCTTTAGTCCACAGGGGGCGCCAGAACCAACACTACCTCTTTAGTCCACAGGGGACACCAGAACCAACACTACCTCTTTAGTCCACAGGGAGCGCCAGAACCAACACTACCTCTTTAGTCCACAGGGGGCACCAGAACCAACACTACCTCTTTAGTCCACAGGGAGCGCCAGAACCAACACTACCTCTTTAGTCCACAGGGGGCGCCAGAACCAACACTACCTCTTTAGTCCACAGGGGACACCAGAACCAACACTACCTCTTTAGTCCACAGGGAGCGCCAGAACCAACACTACCTCTTTAGTCCACAGGGGGCGCCAGAACCAACACTACCTCTTTAGTCCACAGGGAGCGCCAGAACCAACACTACCTCTTTAGTCCACAGGGAGCGCCAGAACCAACACTACCTCTTTAGTCCACAGGGGGCACCAGAACCAACACTACCTCTTTAGTCCACAGGGGGCACCAGAACCAACACTACCTCTTTAGACCACAGGGGGCGCCAGAACCAACACTACCTCTTTAGTCCACAGGGAGCGCCAGAACCAACACTACCTCTTTAGTCCACAGGGAGCGCCAGAACCAACACTACCTCTTTAGTCCACAGGGAGCGCCAGAACCAACACTACCTCTTTAGTCCACAGGGGGCGCCAGAACCAACACTACCTCTTTAGTCCACAGGGAGCGCCAGAACCAACACTACCTCTTTAGTCCACAGGGGGCACCAGAACACTACAGAATATGATAAAGTGTCAGTACCTTGGTCGACGCCCAGGTCCATCTCCATGACATCCTCCGAGATGGCGTCCAGCGGGGGGGTGGGGCCTCGGGCGTCCGCGCCACTGGACACGCCGCTGGACACGCCGCTGGACACGCCGCTGGACACGCCGCTGGACACGCCACTGGACACGCCACTGGACACGCCACTGGACACGCCACTGGACACGCCGCCACTACAGACGCCCTCGCTGGCGCTGCTGGTGCTGCTGCCGAGGCTGCCGGTGCTGCCGATGCTGCCGCTGGGGCTGGAGCTGCGGGGGCTGGCGCTGGGAGAGGACGGCTGCTCGCCGCGGGGGGGCGGGGGCAGCTGCAGCTGGGGGCGGGGCCGGGGGCGGGGCTGGTGGTGGTGGTGGGCGGGGCAGTCGGAGGAGCTCTCGGAACAAGAGGAAGAGGAGGAGGAGGAGGAGGAAGAGGAGGCGCTGGAGGGGGAGGACGGGCAGGAGAAGGTGGTGGGGGAGGAGGAGTCAGGAACAGGAGGAGGCGGGGCCGAGGGGGAGGGGCTAAGGTGGTGGGAGGGGCTAAGGTGAAGCGGCCGCAGAGCCGGGGACAAGGAGACCTCGGCGTCGGCCATTTTGGAGGGTCGGGCCTAAAGAAAGACATCATGTGATGAAGGTCACTCCTCTTCACTTTGTAAACACAATACAAGTACAACATGTACCTCTGAGATGTAGTAAAAAGTACAATATGTACCTCTGAGGTGTAGTAAAAAGTACAATATGTACCTCTGAGATGTAGTACAGTACACAGTAGAGTGTAGTAGTAGTAGTAGTAGTAGTAGTATTAGTAGTAGCTGCATGCATTTAATATATTACAAGAACCTTGATGTGTACTCAAGTACAGTATTTAAGTATTTGTAAATATCAAAAGTGAGAAAAACTAAACTTCAGATCAATATGTTTCCTCCTGATGACATCATCATCATCATCAGGGAACTTCATCTGATCACACACAGCTGATCATGATGTCATCACACAGCTGTCTGTGTGTGTGTGTGTGTCTCTGTCTGTGTGTGTGTGTGTGTGCGTGTCTCTGCGTGTGCGTCTGTGTCACACACACACACACACACACACACACACACACACACACACACACACACTTTGTTCCTCATCTGATAAACTTTCTGTTTCCTTGACTTCAGACGGACTTGTTTTTATTGTTTTTATATTATTATCATTATTAATATTATAGTACTATGTACTCTACAAGTAGTATTAGTATTATAGAGGTATTGTACAATTATTACAAGAGTATTATGGGAGTATTGTACTGGTATTGTCCTAGTTGCACTAGTATTATTTAACTATTGTACTAGTATTATGGGAGTACTGTACTAGTATTGTCCAAGTAGTATAGGAGTATTGTACTAGTAGTATAGGAGTATTGTCCAAGTAGTATAGGAGTATTGTCCAAGTAGTATAGGAGTATTGAACTAGTAGTATAGAACTATTGTACTATAGCAGTATTGTACTAGTAGTATAGGAGTATTGTCCAAGTAGTATAGGAGTATTGTACTAGTAGTATAGGAGTATTGTCCAAGTAGTATAGGAGTATTGTACTAGTAGTATAGGAGTATTGTCCAAGTAGTAGAGGAGTATTGTACTAGTAGTAGAGGAGTATTGTACTAGTAGTATAGGAGTATTGTCCAACTAGTATAGGAGTATTGTACTAGTAGTATAGGAGTATTGTCCAAGTAGTAGAGGAGTATTGTACAAGTAGTATAGGAGTATTGTATTAGTAGTATAGGAGTATTGTCCAACTAGTATAGGAGTATTGCACTAGTAGTATAGGAGTATTGTCCAAGTAGTAGAGGAGTATTGTACTAGTAGTATAGGAGTATTGTCCAAGTAGTATAGGAGTATTGTACTAGTAGTATAGGAGTATTGTCCAAGTAGTAGAGGAGTATTGTACTAGTAGTAGAGGAGTATTGTACTAGTAGTATAGGAGTATTGTCCAACTAGTATAGGAGTATTGTACTAGTAGTATAGGAGTATTGTCCAAGTAGTAGAGGAGTATTGTACAAGTAGTATAGGAGTATTGTATTAGTAGTATAGGAGTATTGTACTAGTAGTATAGGAGTATTGTCCAACTAGTATAGGAGTATTGTACTAGTAGTATAGGAGTATTGTCCAAGTACTATAGGAGTATTGTACAAGTAGTATAGGAGTATTGCACTAGTAGTATAGGAGTATTGCACTAGTAGTATAGGAGTATTGTCCAAGTAGTAGAGGAGTATTGTACTAGTAGTATAGGAGTATTGTCCAAGAAGTAGAGGAGTATTGTACTAGTAGTATAGGAGTATTGTACTAGTAGTATAGGAGTATTGTCCAACTAGTATAGGAGTATTGTACTAGTAGTATAGGAGTATTGTCCAAGTAGTAGAGGAGTATTGTACTAGTAGTATAGGAGTATTGTCCAAGTAGTATAGGAGTATTGTACTAGTAGTATTGTACTATAGGAGTATTGTACAAGTAGTATAGGAGTATTGTACTATAGGAGTATTGTACAAGTAGTATAGGAGCATTGTACTAGTAGTATAGGGGTATTGTACTAGTAGTATAGGAGTATTGCACTAGTAGTATAGGAGTATTGTACAAGTAGTATAGGAGTATTGCACTAGGAGTATAGGAGTATTGCACTAGTAGTATAGGAGTATTGTACAAGTAGTATAGGAGTATTGTCCAAGTAGTAGAGGAGTATTGTACTAGTAGTATAGGAGTATTGTCCAAGTAGTAGAGGAGTATTGTACAAGTAGTATAGGAGTATTGTACTATAGGAGTATTGTACAAGTAGTATAGGAGTATTGTACTAGTAGTATAGGAGCATTGTACTAGTAGTATAGGGGTATTGTACTAGTAGTATAGGAGTATTGTACTATAGGAGTATTGTACAAGTAGTATAGGAGTATTGTACAAGTAGTATAGGAGCATTGTACTAGTAGTATAGGGGTATTGTATTAGTAGTATTGCACTAGTAGTATAGGAGTATTGTACTAGTAGTATAGGAGTATTGTACTAGTAGTATAGGAGTATTGCACTAGTAGTATAGGAGCATTGTACTAGTAGTATAGGAGCATTGTACTAGTAGTATAGGAGTATTGTACTAGTAGTATAGGAGTATTGTACTAGTAGTATTGTACTATAGGAGTATTGTACAAGTAGTATAGGAGTATTGTACTAGTAGTATAGGAGTATTGTACTAGTAGTATAGGAGCATTGTACTAGTAGTATAGGAGCATTGTACTAGTAGTATTGTACTATAGGAGTATTGTACAAGTAGTATAGGAGTATTGTACTAGTAGTATAGGAGTATTGTACAAGTAGTATAGGAGTATTGTACTAGTAGTATAGGAGTATTGTATTAGTAGTATAGGAGTATTGTACTAGTAGTATAGGAGTATTGTACAAGTAGTATAGGAGTATTGTACTAGTAGTATAGGAGTATTGTACTAGTAGTATAGGAGTATTGTACTAGTAGTATAGGAGTATTGTACTAGTAGTATAGGAGTATTGTACAAGTAGTATAGGAGTATTGTACTAGTAGTATAGGAGTATTGTATTAGTAGTATAGGAGTATTGTACTAGTAGTATAGGAGTATTGTACTAGTAGTATAGGAGTATTGTACTAGTAGTATAGGAGTATTGTACTAGTAGTATAGGAGTATTGTACTAGTAGTATAGGAGTATTGCTTATGACTCAGTGAAGCACCAATAAAGTAAACAAACCAGCCTTTATATAAAATAATACTGCACACATGCTAGTTTAAAACCCAGATCCTAGTATTATGAAATAAACTCACAGTATCAGTGAGTATTTAAATATGTATTTACAGGAGGAAGAGGAGGAGGAGGAAGAGGAGGAGCGGTGCCGCTCCCTCCTGATGAAAACAAGCCGGAGGAAGGAGCTGAGAGCCGGGCTCAGAAGGCCCGCCGCCCGGCTCTCAGCTCCGGAGCCTCCGGCTACACGGCGGCCCGGTGACGACGAACAAAAACACTGCGAAGAAGAACAGTCAGCCCGGAAGAAGAAGGAGGAGGAGGAGAAGAAGAAGGAGAAGAAGAAGAAGGAGAAGAAGAAGAAGGAGGAGAAGAAGAAGGAGGAGAAGAAGAAGGAGGAGAAGAAGAAGAATAAGAAGGATAAGGAGAAGAAGAAGGAGAAGAAGACCAACCGGTTAAATGTCCGGAGGCTCGGCTTGGTTTCCGGGTCGGACGGAGGCTCTGGTCCAGGAAGTAGTCCGGGTCTCTGGTCCTGGTCTCGGCCGGGTCTCAGGTTCTGAAGCGGTCCATCGGGTCCGGTCCTGTGGCTCCGCTCGGCTCGTGACGCAACTTCCGTGAAGACAGCCGCAGTGCGAATCAACGGCACTTCCGGTTAATACTTCCACAATAAAAGCATTAATCAAAAGGGATTTCTTTCTTTCTCGTACGTGAAATAAATGTGTTTTAATAAATATTTTCACTCGATTAAATTAATACTAATACACATTTTAAGCATCGTTTCCAGATATTTGAAGAATCTGAAATATTCATCTATAAATACACAAATAACATTATATTTGTATATGAATTATAAAGTTTATAGCTGAAACATTATTACATGAATCAGGTAGTTGTTCGATAGAAAATGAATCTGCAGCTATTTTTATTCCTAATTTTAATTTTCCGCAGTCATTATTATTGTCAGTTTATGTTTTTTTATGTGTATATTTCCTTTTTAACGCCAAAGCTTTTATTTTGAAACCGGAACCGGGTCGGTCCGATTTCACTCCAGTAACTTGATGCATCAGCTGGTTCTGGTTTAGTTTGGACCAAAACTTTATAATTTATATTTAATTTATTCATTTATCTACATTTTGTCTAATTTACTTTTTTTTATTTCATCATTTTTATAATTAAATATTTGTTTAATCATGATTTAATTTGCTATTTTTCTTTTAATCTAAACCAATAAAAACAATCTA
Organism: Myoxocephalus aenaeus; assembly: GCA_038501785.1. Lineage (NCBI taxonomy): Eukaryota > Metazoa > Chordata > Actinopteri > Perciformes > Cottidae > Myoxocephalus > Myoxocephalus aenaeus. Next base: position 70,652 of record JBAMJR010000266.1, read on the forward strand.
ATATATAACAGTAAAATATTATAATTTAACATTACTTTACAAATACATGATCGTATAAGTTATATTATTATTTATCATATATATTTATATATTAGTACACAGTATGAATACTGAGAAAATACAGATCATAAATAAAACGTTTAGAAATGTTCATCTTCAAAAACAGCGCCGCCCAGTGGCGGACCAAGGAAACAACAGAAGAAGATTTAAGGAAAGGAAAGAAGGGAAAGAAGGGGGAAGAAAAGAGAAAGAAAAAAGGACAGAGTAGGAAAGGAAAGTGAGAAAAATAACAAAACATGACGTTTTATTTAATTAAGAGA
>JBAMJR010000267.1:0-135000 GCA_038501785.1 Myoxocephalus aenaeus
ACTGCGAGGGCTGCTTTGTTGAATTGAGTTGAATTTTCTCCTTAGAAGTTCATTGGTCCTTTTCTTCTGAACACAATGAGATATAAACAAGCTTTTGATACATTGTGATGTAATTGAACCCGTAATGATCCACAGAGAATTTTGTAAAAATAGAACCCAGCGTTTAGGAAGATTTGAGGGAAAAATATTTTTTCCCAAAATCCAAAATGGCGGAAATTCTAAGTAGGAGGAGCTTAATGCGGCGATGTACTTTTTTGTAGAGCAGACACAACCGGACATGTGTGCTAAATTTCAGGTCAATTGGTGATAGGGGGCAAAAACTGTGGGCGTTCACAACTCACAGGTTGCCAAAAAAAAAAACGTTTTGTAGGGGGCGCTATCTGACTTCCTGTACGGTTTAGAGCATGGTCCCAAGAGGGTTATTTGTAAGTTTACATGTGTTACATATGGCTACCAGGTGTCATACATGTAGGTCAACCGTAGCGCTGGGGCTGCTTAATTGAATATTTGTAGGGGGCGCTATCGAGCCGAATTGCGATTTTGAAGCATTAAAATCATATCACGTAACTACATCTTTGCCTGTCAATGTGGGTGCCAAGTTTAATTACTTCTCGAGCATGCTTAGTCCCTCAAAAGTACTTTCGTTGTTGACCGCGAAGGATGGGTCGCCACGGCAACAATGTTTCACGAAACATCAAAAGCTTTGGGGGATGGCGTCATGAAAGTCTTATGTTTGTCTACGAGTAATTTGGTGTCGATCTAATCAACCTACTGAGAGCAGCTAGCCAAAGTATAGAACATTTTTCTTTCTGTTGCCATTAGGTGGCGCTATGACTCTAATTAAAAATTAGACATCACAGGTCTTCAGGCCTGGAGTCTCATCAAACATTTGAAACCTGGAAAGGATCTTTTTATGTGGAGTCCAGTTACATCGGTTTATCCGTGCACGGCGAAGGATCAAACTTCCGCGATGCTCCCACGCGACGCCGTTCAACGGATCCTTACAAGCTTCAAGGTGATGCATTATCAATGTCTTAAGTCTCTTCCGACGCATTTGGAGAGGCATCCGAATAATCTGTGAGGAGCACGGTATACAAGTACAAAACATGTAACTTCCTGTTGCCTCTAGGTGGCGCTATGACTAGGATTAAAAACGATCACATGGATGTCTTCAGGGTCAGGAGGTCATGACATATGCGAAATATGGAGCAGATTACATCATGTACGGCCGAGTTAAAAGAACTTCCATTTTCAAGGAAAATGGTGTTTTTCGGCGCTGCTTTGTGCTCATATAGTTCAATATTTTTTAAATCCCTTAATAACCTTTCCCTTCAAAGGTCTCAACATCATATTGCCCGAATATGAAATCAATCGTGTTTAATCTGTAGGAGAAATTCGTTAGAATACGACGCCTGAAATTAAGGAAAATGCAAAAAATGTGCAATTCACTGCAGCGTCCTCTAGTGTTTGAAAATTCTGAAAAAATTTGGGTACGTTAAGGGACACGATGTTGACATATGCTACAACTTTTGTGAGGATAGGCAAAGTGATTTGGAAGTTATGTGTATTGACATATTGAGCCACGCCCCTAATAGTTTAATGGGTTAATAACTTCTGAAGGCAATGAGATATCAACAAAGTGGAATATATCGTTTGATCACATTGAGCCAATGATGTTCCACAGAAAGTTTGGTGAGAAATGGACCCAGCGTTTAGGAGCAGTGGGAAAAAATATGTTTTTTACAAAATTCAAAATGGCGGAAAATCTAATTAGGCGCATTTTATTTTCACGGATGAGTTTTTTGTAGAGCAGTCCCACCCGGACATGTGTGCAAAATTTCGAGTCAATCGGCCAAAGTTTGCAAAAAGGGTGGGCTTTCACAACTAAAGGGGGCGCTAGAGCATCGTCCCAAGACAGTTATTTTTAAGTGTATATGTGGTACATACGCCTATGAAATTTTGTATATCTATGTTAAACGTACTGCGAGAGCTGCTTTGTTGAATTGAGTTGAATGTTCTTAGAAGTTCATTGGTCTTTTTCTTCTGAACACAATGAGATATAAACAAGCTTTTTATACATTGTGATGGAATTGAACCTTTAATGATCCACAGAGAATTTTGTAAAAATAGAACCAAGCGTTTAGGAAGATTTGAGGAAAAGATTGTTTTTCACAAAATTACTTATTTGTAGAGCAGACACAACCGGACATGTGTGCAAAATGTCAGGTCAATTGGTGATAGGGGGAAAAAACTGTGGGCTTTCACAACTCACAGGTTGTCAAAAAAAAAAAAACGTTTTGTAGGGGGCGCTATTTGACTTCCTGTACGGTTTAGAGCATGGTCCCAAGAGCGTTATTTGTAAGTTTACATGTGTTACATATGGCTACCAGGTTTCATACATGTAGGTCAACCGTAGCGCTGGGGCTGCTTAATTGAATATTTGTAGGGGGCGCTATCGAGCCGGATTGCGATTTTGAAGCATTAAAATCATATCACGTAACTACATCTTTGCCTGTCAATGTGGGTGCCAAGTTTAGTTACGTCTCGAGCATGCTTAGTCCCTCAAAAGTACCTTCGTTGTTGACCGCGAAGGATGGGTCGCCACGGCAACAGCGTTTCACGAAACATCAAAAGCTTTGGGGGATGGCGTCATGAAAGTCTTATGTTTGTCTACGAGTAATTTGGTGTCGATCTAATCAACCTACTGAGAGAAGCTAGCCAAAGTATAGAACATTTTTCTTTGTGTTGCCATTAGGTGGCGCTATGACTCTAATTAAAAATTAGACATCACATGTCTTCAGGCCTGGAGTCTCATCAAACATGTGAAACCTGGAAAGGATCTTTTTATGTGGAGTCGAGTTACATCGGTTTATTCGTGCACGGCGAAGGATCAAACTTCCGCGATGCTCAGACGCGACGCCGTTCAACGGATCCTTACAATCTTCAAGGTGATGCATTATCAATGTCTTAAGTCACTTCCGCCGCATTTGGAGAGGCATCCGAATAATCTGTGAGGAGCACGGTATACAAGTAGAAAACATGTAACTTCTTGTTGCCTCTAGGTGGCGCTATGACTAGGATTCAAAATGATCACATGGATGTCTTCAGGGTCAGGAGGTCATGACATATGGGAAATATGGAGCAGATTACATCATGTATGGCCGAGTTAAAACAACTTCCATTTTCATGGAAAATGGTGTTTTTCGGCGCTGCTTTGTGCTCACATAGTTCGATATTTTTTAAATCCCTTAATAACATTTCCCTGCAAAGGTCTCAACATCATATTGCCCGAATATGAAATCAATCGTGTTTAATCTCTAGGAGGAATTCATCTGAATACAACGCCTGGAAACAAGGAAAATGCTAACATTTTGCAATTCACTGCAGCGCCCTCTAGTGTTTGAAAATTCTGAAATAATTTGGGTACGTTAAGGGAGACGATGTTGACATATGCTACAACTTTTGTGAGGATAGGCAAAGTGATTTGGAAGTTATGTGTATTGACATATTGAGCCACGCCCCTAAGAGTTTAATTGGTTAATAACTTCTGAACGCAATGAGATATAAACAAAGTGGAATATATCGTTTGATCACATTGAGCCAATGATGATCCACAGAAGGTTTGGTGAGAAATGGACCCAGCGTTTAGGAGCAGTGGGTCAAAATGTGTTTTTTACAAAATTCAAAATGGCGGAAAATCTAATTAGGCGCATTTTATTTTCACGGATGAGTTTTTTGTAGAGCAGTCCCACCCGGACATGTGTGCAAAATTTCAAGTCAATCGGCCAAAGTTTGCAAAAAGCGTGGGCTTTCAACCTAAAGGGGGCGCTAGCGAGCTATTTTTCCCGACTTTTGGCCGACACCCAATTCAGGTTGTCATTTTCGCAAAGCCGGGTGGGTGTGAACATTTTGAAGAATGTATGTTTAGCCCAAGCACCTCTTTTCCCTGCGCATTTAGCGTAAATAATAATAATAATAATAATAATAATAAACATTACAATAACAATAGGTCCTCCGCTCTGACTACGTCAGTGCTCGGGCCCTAATAATAAATAAACGATACAATAACAATAGGTCCTCGACTCTGACTACGTCAGTGCTCGGGCCCTAATAATAATAATAATAATAAACATTACAATAACAATAGGTCCTCCGCTCTGACTACGTCAGTGCTCGGGCCCTAATAATAATAATAATAAACATTACAATAACAATAGGTCCTCCGCTCTGACTACGTCAGTGCTCGGGCCCTAATAATAAGTCTGGATTCATTAAATCTGATCTGCTCCAGTTCCACAGCGTGTAGTTAAAGTGTTCCTCAGTTTATCTCCACTTCAGTTACTGTGACATCGTGACGTTTAGTGCAGAAATTCAAAGTAGTTTTTTTATTCCAAATAATATTTATATATAAAAATAATCTCCAACTTGCAGGCGTTTTTTTTTTAATCAAATTTTTATTGATTTTCTAGATATGCATATAAAGAAAAAGTGTGCTCAATACATGTATATAAAGATACAAATGCACATAGTCATACAAATAAAAGAAAAAATAACAATACATAGGTGTATACCCGCATATACACATACATATGTATGTATGCACAGATACATCCTCATATATACATGTACAGATATATATGCATACACACACACACACACACACACACACACACACACACACACACACACACACACATACACACACATACATACATACACATACATACATACACATAAATACACATGCATACCTACATATATACATACATACACATACACATACACACAGTGTTAATTATTATTAATAATTAATAATTACCCTCCCCTCCCATTATTAGCGACACCCTCCCCCCCCCCCCCCCTCACATCTACAAATAAAACACATTCAAATCAGAAAAGTTCTATAGACACAAATATAAGTGTAATGGTTATTAAATCGTTACAATATTGTTATTACTGATCACATCTTTAATGTTTAATAGTGATATTATTTAAAAAAGCATTTAACTGCAGAGACGAATGTGAGAAAACCAATATATAGTCATACAAATTCAGTATTTTAAATAAAAATAAATATATAAAGATGTCAGAATATAATAAGAAGGCAGAGTATCTCAAACCAAATCCCATGAACAAAAAAAGGAAAATAAAATTATATTATATATATAGTCCAGCTACAGTATACAACTATATTACTATGAAGTATAATACAAATATATATATATATATATATATATATATATATATATATATATATATATATATATATATATATATATATATATATAGCTTCAAAGAATATTAAACAATAAAAAATAAGTCAAAAGTAAACAGAAACAGATATTTTTTAGAGTCCGAAAACTCTCTTCCTCCCCTCTGTGAGGCTTCAGGAGGAGGAAGAGGAGCAGAGAGGAGGAAGAGGAGAAAGAGGAGCAGAGAGGAGGAAGAGGAGGAAGAGGAGCAGAGAGGAGGAAGAGGAGGAAGAGGAGCAGAGCGGAGGAAGAGGAGCAGAGAGGAGGAAGAGGAGGAAGAGGAGCAGAGGAGCAGAGAGGAGGAAGAGGAGGAAGAGGAGCAGAGAGGAGGAAGAGGAGCAGAGAGGGGGAAAAGGAGCAGAGAGGAGGAAGATGAGGAAGAGGAGCAGAGAGGAGGAAGAGGAGTAGAGACGAGGAATAGGAGCAGAGAGGAGGAAGAGGAGTAGAGAGGAGGAATAGGAGTAGAGAGGAGGAAGAGGAGTAGAGAGGAGGAAGAGGAGGAAAAAGAGCAGAGAGGAGGAAGAGGAGTAGAGAGGAGGAAGAGGAGGAAGAGGAGGAAAAAGAGCAGAGAGGAGGAAGAGGAGGAAGAGGAGCAGAGAGGAGGAAGAGGAGGAAAAGGAGGAAAAAGAGCAGAGAGGAGGAAGAGGAGTAGAGAGGAGAAAGAGGAGTAGAGAGGGGGAAGAGGAGGAAGAGGAGGAAGAGGAGAAAAAAGAGCAGAGAGGAGGAAGATGAGGAAGAGGAGCAGAGAGGAGGAAGAGGAGCAGAGAGGAGGAAGAGGACCAGAGAGGAGGAAGAGGACCAGAGAGGAGGAAGAGGAGCAGAGAGGAGGAAGAGGAGCAGAGAGGAGGAAGAGGAGGAAAAGGAGGAAAAAGAGCAGAGAGGAGGAAGAGGAGTAGAGAGGAGAAAGAGGAGGAAGAGGAGGAAGAGGAGAAAAAAGAGCAGAGAGGAGGAAGATGAGGAAGAGGAGCAGAGAGGAGGAAGAGGACCAGAGAGGAGGAAGAGGAGCAGAGAGGAGGAAGAGGAGCAGAGAGGAGGAAGAGGAGCAGAGAGGAGGAAGAGGAGCAGAGAGGAGGTGTCACTCTTTAGCTGTTTGATCGAGGAGAGCGGAGACTTCTCAGGAAGCACACACACACACACACACACACACACACACACACACACACACACACTTGAGGTTCAGGCGGTAGCCCCTCCTGCAGGGCGCCGTGTGGACATTACTCATGTGTTCTGGGGACACGCGTTCCCTCGGCGCGTGAAGCGGTGCTGAAGCTGCGGCAGGAGGCCGATGACGTGTTTGACGTGACACATACGTGTTGATCACCCCGGGATCTGTGTGTGTGTTATTTATTTCTCATCATGTGCATCTTCTTCGGGTCTCAATAGCGACGAGGAGGAGCTGCGGAAGTCGTTCTCGGAGCTGGGGGACAGCCTGTGCGAGTCCAGCGCCTCGCGGGCCGTGAAGGCCGAGGCCGGCGCCGGGAAGCCGCCGGCGGACGAGACGCATCCCACCGGATCGCTGCTGTACAAGAACGGCTTCCTGGTCCGGAAAGCACACGCCGACTCGGACGGCAAGAGAAGTACGAAGAGCAGACCTGCTTAATATATATATATATATATATATATATATATATATATATATATATATATATATATATATATATATATATATATATGTATATTTTAGATATTTAAATATATAAAATATATTTGTATATACAAATATCTCTCTCTCTATCTCTCTCTCTCTCTCTCTCTCTCTCTCTCTCTCTCTCTCTATATATATATATATATATATATATATATATATATATATATATATATATATATATATATATATACTATTATATTTATTATTATATGTGTATATATATATATTATTATATATATTTTTATTTTTATTATATATTTTTTATTTAATTTTTTATCAAATATATATATATATATATATGTATATTAAAAAAATATATATTTATATATATATATATATATTTTATATATTTATATGTATACACAAATATACATATCTATATCTATATATATTATATTATATAAATATATATAATATTATATTTATTATTACATTTATATATATATATATATATATATATATATATATATATATATATATATATATATATATACATACGTCGACTCGGACGGCAAGAGAAGTACGAAGACGCAGACCTGTTTAAATACATTTTTATATATTATATTTATTATTATTTAATATTACATTTATATATATATATATATTTATTATTATATTTATTTCTTTATTATTATATATATTTGTATTATTTATTATGTATATACAAATAAATATATATATATATTTAATATTATATTTATTATCACATTTATATATATTATTATATTTATTATTATTATATATACCTATTATTTATATATATTTTTTAATCAAATACATATAAATACACATACGTATATTACAAAAAAATTATTTAAATATATATTTATTCATATGTTTTCAAAATGCACTCTAGGAAACAGCAACAATCTCACCTCCAGAGTCCTAAGACAGACATGAGTCAGCGTTTCTACACTTCCTGTTCCCTCGTCTCTGACTCAGTGTGATTCTGCCGTCTGAAATAAAGTCTGTGTTTCACACGAGCTGAAGAGACCCCTGAAGGTCTCGTACGTCCAGAAAGTACTTCCTTGTTGAGGCGTTAGAATCCGTCCTCGTCTCCTCGTCTCCTCGTCTCCTCGTCTCCTCGTCTCCTCGTCTCCTCGTCTCCTCGTCTCGGGGGAAGTTCACATCAAAGCTGCAGGTTTAACCCGTTGTCTCCTCCTCAGCTCCCAGAGGGAAGAGAGGCTGGAAGACCTTCTACGTCATCCTCAAAGGGCTCATTCTCTACCTGCAGAAGGTAAGTCCCTCACGTCCGTGTATTCTATGTAGAAATACCGAGACGACTACTTCATATTCATTATTCAACCTTTAATTAAAACTGCGTCTCCATAAACGTCCTATTTATTTATTTTTTCATGGCAGCAACGAGCTTCTTTTCCTCACGACGGAGATTAAAAATGTTCTTTTGTCAGCCCACCTGCTGACGCTTTATCCCCACAATGTTTATCTTTCAATGCTTTTCAAAGTTCTCCTGAACTTCTTTGCTGTTTACACGTCTAGAAAGTGCTGTGACGTAACTTCCTGTATACTTTTGTTTGGCTGAGTTTGAACGTCGATGCTCTTTTGATCTGGACCAAAATGTGTCCATAGTTAAATGTCTCGTTAACTTGATTTTAGATTAGATTTGTCCTTCATTTAATCCAAATGGTGCCAGTTTTATGTCAGAACTTAAACATGTGGCTCCTTTTGTTTAATAAAAACACTTAGATTACTCAAAGAATGCAGTTTTTCTCTGTAAGGGATCGTTCCAGGACCAGTCTGGAAGGATTTCAAACCACACCCACAATACATTTATAGTAATGTATTGAAGACAAGGGGTATTGTTTGGGTTTTGGTTCAGATTAATGCAGATCGATGGGATGTTTTCTGGTCCAGATACTCAGCGACTTGTTTTCTGAAGGCTTGCTTTCAATGCAGTGTTGTTTTTTTTTAATGCAGCTCTTTACTCTCCTCCAATAAAAAAACATAGTCAGCTCTCCAACTTTAATAAGTGCTCAGGCCCCTTGGCGTTAATCCTGAGCGTTCATTTCTTATTCATGACTGCCGTGCCAGGGGGAGTACCGGCCGGATAAGCAGCTCTCTGAGGAGGACCTGAAGAACGCCGTGTCCGTCCACCACTCGCTGGCCTTGAAGGCCTCGGACTACAGCAAGCGGCCCAACGTCTTCTACCTGCGCACCGCCGACTGGAGGGTGTACCTCTTCCAGGCGCCGTGAGTAGCGTTACCACACACTGCACATATCATACACGGATCATACAACACACAAGAATAAAGGGAGCAAATATTACTCATTTATGATTTTGATCATTGCAGCTGGTCCACAAGGATCCAGACTTTTTCTTTTTTTCCATTTCAACCATCAAATTTTTTTTTACTTTGTTATAGTAATTTATAGTGTTTTTTTTCTTCTTAAAAATACACAATTCAAATGATAAGGAAATATAGGATTATATTTTTATGGACATAAATATTGTCATGAGTATCCTGTTAATGATACTAAGAGTAAACTTTAGTGTAAACAGCTCATAATTCATCTCTTATGTGAAAACATCTGGATTTATTTTATTTTTATATTATTTTATTACCAAAACTACATTTCAGATTACATGTGAACGAACGCCATAATTTACCTTCAGGCAGTACTCATTTTCACTGAGCGGAGCCTGAACGCATCATCATATAACTGAAGTGAACCTCCGCTGGTTCTCCGTTAGCGGTGCTGCTAACGTTACTAGCTCTCTTCCTGTTGGTTCTCCGTTAGCGGTGCTGCTAACGTTGCTGCTAACGTTGCTGCTAACGTTACTAGCTCTCCTCCTGTTGGTTCTCCGTTAGCGGTGCTGCTAACGTTGCTGCTAACGTTGCTGCTAACGTTACTAGCTCTCCTCCTATTGGTTCTCCGTTAGCGGTGCTGCTAACGTTACTAGCGCTCCTCCTGTTGGTCTAACACTGATTGGTCGTTTACAAAGTCACATGATCAGAGACGAGAAACACATCCATGACATCCTGATCACATGATCGACTGGATACTGGAGAACAATCGTCAGTAAAACAGACGAATAGACAAACATGTGAAAGAAAACCTACTGGGCTAATTTAAAGCAAAAATAATGTTAAAATTGCACTTAAATTATAACTTAAATGCATGTAAATATACGTTTAGACAATAATGTTCTCCCAGCTTTGTGCCGGCTGTTTGTTGAAGGTCAGTCTGACAATCTACTGCAGCTAACCGCTAACCGCTAACTGAAGGCCCGTCTCCTTGAGCCGCCGTCCGGCGAAGTAATGCTCTGGTGGCGAGAAAATATATTTTCTCCTTTTTGCAATTTTGTGGTTGTTTTATTAATCCAATAAACAGACGCCTCTTTATTGAACGTTTTCAACAATATGTTGCACCTTCAATGCAGCAGGTCAACACTCATTCCATGTTCAACAACCACACGCGGGCGTAACACCGAGCCGTCCACGTACCTTTGACCACGCGCCGACGCAGCTGACTCATCACGGCTGAGCGCTCGGCCTCAGCAAACGACATGCGGCGCCAGCTGCTCTCATGTGCATACGTTGTGCAGAACACATGCAGAGAGCACACGGATCAATGAAACAAGCCCACGCTGTACATATACATATATATACATATATATATATATATATATGTATATGTACAGGGTAGTGTGTGTGAGTGGATGTGTAGGAGGAAAGGTGGAGGTGAGCATGTGTGTGTTATCAGGATCCAGGACGTGGCACATGAGTGGCCACATGTTTCAGCCCCCAGGAGGACGGGCGCTGTGCTCCAGTTGCAGCTTGCATTTGTCCCAGATACTGTACCCCTCTCTCTCTGTCTCTTTGTCTCTCCATCTCTCTCTCTCTCTCTCTCTCTCTCTCTCTCTCTCTCTCCGGCCATCCGCAGGGATTTAAGCAAGGCTGTCTGATTCAATGTGATGTTTCTCGTGGGCCCCTAATGGCTCTGTTAGGCCCTTTTTCCTCTCGAGCATTAATTGGCTCTGGAATCATTTCTTTGTCAACAGCGAGGCTGCGTTTTCTCCGCGATAATTATCCCTTTGATGTTGATGTTTGCAGCCGCGTCCTGATGAGTGTGTTTCAGATCTGTTTGTGATATATATTTATATATTTATTTGTATCTTTATTACGTGTGTTATCCGTCGACAGGAACGCGGAGCAGATGCAGTCCTGGATCACGCGGATCAACACGGTGGCCGCCATGTTCTCGGCTCCTCCTTTCCCAGCAGCCATCGGCTCGCAGAAGAAGTTCAGCCGGCCGCTGCTGCCGGGGACGGTGTCGAAGCTGACGGAGGTATGAGCTGCATTATCTCTCCTGACCACCAGGGGGCGATTCCTCTGGTTGTATAGAAGTCTATGCTTCATGTGTTAAAGCTGCATTCTCTCGACTGTCCACCATGGGGCGACTCCTCTGGTTGTATAGAAGTCTATGCTTCATGTGTTAAAGCTGCATTCTCTCTACTGTCCACCAGGGGGCGACTCCTCTGGTTGTATATAAGTCTATGCTTCATGTGTTAAAGCTGCATTCTCTCTACTGTCCACCAGGGGGCGACTCCTCTGGTTGTATAGAAGTCTATGCTTCATGTGTTAAAGCTGCATTCTCTCTACTGTCCACCAGGGGGCGACTCCTCTGGTTGTATATAAGTCTATGCTTCATGTGTTAAAGCTGCATTCTCTCTACTGTCCACCAGGGGGCGACTCCTCTGGTTGTATATAAGTCTATGCTTCATGTGTTAAAGCTGCATTCTCTCTACTGTCCACCAGGGGGCGACTCCTCTGGTTGTATATAAGTCTATGCTTCATGTGTTAAAGCTGCATTCTCTCCTGACCACCAGGGGGCGACTCCTCTGGTTGTATATAAGTCTATGCTTCATGTGTTAAAGCTGCATTCTCTCTACTGTCCACCAGGGGGCGACTCCTCTGGTTGTATATAAGTCTATGCTTCATGTGTTAAAGCTGCATTCTCTCTACTGTCCACCAGGGGGCGACTCCTCTGGTTGTATAGAAGTATATGCTTCATGTGTTAAAGCTGCATTCTCTCCTGACCACCAGGGGGCGACTCCTCTGGTTGTATATAAGTCTATGCTTCATGTGTTAAAGCTGCATTCTCTCTACTGTCCACCAGGGGGTGACTCCTCTGGTTGTATAGAAGTCTATGCTTCATGTGTTAAAGCTGCATTCTCTCTACTGTCCACCAGGGGGCGACTCCTCTGGTTGTATAGAAGTCTATGCTTCATGTGTTAAAGCTGCATTCTCTCTCCTGACCACCAGGGGGCGACTCCTCTGGTTGTATAGAAGTCTATATAAATGACTCTACTTCTCTCTTGATTTATTCCCTCAGTAAACATTGTAAACATGAGTTTGTGATTGGTCACATGCCGCAAACCCCGCCCCTTTTTTTATGCGAACGCGCCCACAGCCAGATTGAGAGACCCTGAGATGGTTTATCGAGTTAACACCCGGGTCTGGGTCCAGTCCAGAATCCGGCGAAATCCACCAGAACAAACGTTCAGCAGAAGAGTAATGATCTGCTCTGTGCAGCCATTTTCAAAAGGAGTTGACTCGTCATTTTTTCACCTCCTGGCAGAGTAATTAGAATGAGTTTTTCATGAATAAACACGCCTCTTAACACCGATGTGATGCATTACCAGCGGTCCGCTGGTGGTTTATGAGAGCAGGCATTTCATTCCTCACATCGATCTGTTTACCAGGAGAATATTTAGTAGATATTTATCTCTGATACTCGGCTCCTCAGATATGCTTCCTAAGTAGAGAAGTGAACTCAATATCCTAATATACTGCGTTCCGTCCCAAAAGGCTGCACAATGATCTGCAATGAAGCGCCCATGTTGCCTGCAGGCGTTGATTCAGAGTTTTATCACACAGTTCTTCCAACAAAAATTTAAAACAAACCAAGAAGTCTGATGAAATAATAATAATAATAATAATGATGGTGAAAGAAAACGGCAACATGAAGGCGGGACACAAGGCAGAGAGTCAGGAAGTTATATGTTGGGGAACGGCAGTGGCTAACTAGCCAACTAGCTAACTAGCGCTCGCTGTTAGCTCGCGGGGTCCACTGATCCAGCTGATCCACTGAAGGCCCAGGTAGAAAATCCACGGCCCGCCACTGGGGAACGGGAGTTAGAACTGCAGTTAAATAAAAGAATAAAGTAAAACATTTAAACATTTAAAAACTGTCTGTTTGTTGTCGTCTCTCCTTCGCCGCCCTCCTGATGTTGATCTTGTTTTCACAGGAGGAGCAGATCCGATCCCACGAGTCTCGATTCAGAGCGCTGTCCAATGAGCTGGCCGAGCTGCGCTCCTACCCTCCCGACCGCAAGGTCAAAGGGCGCGAGCTGGAAGAGTACCGGCAGCGAGACGAGTATCTGGAGTTTGAGGTGAGCTGGCCTCAAGAGAAAGGCCTCAATGATATAATAATAATAATAATAGATCATTGTTACAGCGCTCTCTCTCTGTCTCGCCACAGAAAACGCGGTACGGGACGTACGTCATGCTGCTGCGCGCCAAGATCCGGAGCGGCGAGGAGGGATCCGGAGCGGCGAGGAGGACCTGTCGGTGTTCGAGTCCCAGCTGCTGGAGGACAACGGGCTGCAGAGGGCCCACTCCAGCCCCACGCTGCAGGACAGCAGCCAGGCCAGCCAGATCAGCCAGGCCAGCAGCGCCAGGGACGGGGCCACCAGCAGCAAGGCCAGCGGCTGCAGCGGCGGCAGCGGCGGCGGCGGCGGCGGCGGCAAGCCCCGGCCGGACGGCCAGAGACACAGCTACCGGCAGGCCGTCAAGAAGTGAGACGGGGCGGGGGGGGGGCGCCGGGAGCGGCACCGCGTTGCACCGCCAGCGGCAGGCCGTCTCCCTGCATGAGGTTTTTATTTGAGATCCAGGAGGGTTCGGAGCTCTGCTTGAAAGGGCGGGGGGGGGGCAGGGAGTGAACCCAAAACCAACGACGCCCTCCCTCCGGCACCCCGAGGAGACGCAGACCCTGTGACGGAGATGTCGGTGTCGGGGAGGTCACGGATCCGCGGAGACGAGGTCGTCTTCGGGGGCGCGGCGGCGGCGGCGGCGGCGGCGGACTCGAAACCCCGCGAGACGAAGAGACGCCGAACGCGCAGGGGGGACGAAAAAACACCCGGCTTCCCTTTTTCCCTCTTCTTCTTCTCTCGCCTCCTTCTCCCGCCTTCTGTTCTTGACCTTTTTTTTTCCGGGGACCAAAATAATAACAAAGCATCTCATTCCGGACGACTGACGACGACTTCAGTCGGAGTCGCCGCCGACCTCTCGGACTTTTGAAGCGCTGTAAACTCATCGCCGTCATTTTTTCACATTCCACACAGGGAATGTGAAAAAATTCCTCATCGCAGCTTTTAGCTCCTATTTTACTGGCGTCGAGTTGAACCTGCGACACGGTGACGAAGGTCGCCAGCTTCTTCTTCTTCTTCTTCTTCCTCTGCTTCTTCTTCTTCTTCTGCTTCTTTTTCGCTCCACTCGAACAGCAGATCTGTTCCTACTTTGGCTTCCGTCCCCGTGATGTGCTTCTGTTCTATTTCTCGGGCCGAATGTTGTTTTCCTCCGGTGATCCGCATGCCTGCATCCAGCTGTGCTTCTTTTAAGGCCTTTTACTACTTTTAAGGGCAAAAAAACTGAAGAGAGCTGCAAAAATGTGTTCTCTGGGGTCATTTAAGTCCTTTTTTTGTTTGTTTATCTTCCTCCTCCCTCATGCGGGTGCCATATACCCAACATGTGTAATCTCCGTCTGTACTTATAGCCTCTCATTTATAAAACCCTATTTTAACACTCACCAGGCAGACCCTGAATGTTCTTGTTTTTTCAATATTTTTACGGTATTTTACAGTCGTTTGTTGATGTTGAACCTTTTCCTCCTGTGTATGTCAAGTGTATATGGAAAATGTAAAAGGAAAATATCCTACCCATACTATTTGTAAGCGAGGATGTGTTGTGTATATACATATATATATATATTTAGTAGATGTATATATATATATACATATATACACATATATATATATGTATAGCGCACCATCAGCTTATATTGTAGGATATATGACGGTAATATATTTACAATATAATCAGGATTGTGAAGACGTCCCAAAAGCGCCACACGATAATCACGTGTCGTTGTTGTTGTCGTTGTGTTTTTTCTTTTCCCCTCCGACATGGTGGTAATAATTCAGCACAATATGAGTATTATAGTGACGCCTGTGTACCTACCAGAGATTAGTCAGTGATTAGCGGGCGCTTGTGACGGATTACACGGTGAAAGACGCTCGTTGGGCCGCGATCCAAAGACGGCGCATGGTTTGGCTGCGACCCATAGCATGAGTTTTTTAAGAAGGGGATCAGGGTTGTTGTCGGAGATGCATGAACAAGGTGGAGAATGTATACAATTTCTAAAAAAAAGGAAGGAACTGGGGCAGCCAGTTTTTTGTTGTTTTTGTTGTTGTTGTTTTTTTGTTGGTCGCCATTCAAAAACGCCTCACAGCATCACAGACGTTTCTCTACTCAGGCTTTACATCGACAGCGTGAGCGTCTCCGACCAGCAGGGGGAGCTGTGGACATCCAGCCATAACACACCCGCTGCACCTGCAGTGAATATGCACGACGTCACACGCTCACCTGGTGGCGGGGCTTAGTATTGCAGGGCTAAGTACACAACACCTGTTTTGTATTACCTGTGCTCTGTCCGTCTGTCCCATGTGGTTTACTCATGATTTAATACCCAGGCTTTCAGCGTAACTTCATGTTTTGCCTTTTAAATCACGATCTGCCTGCAGTTTTAAAGCGGAGACGACGAGTCGATGGACAGAAAGCAAAAAAAAAAAGTCCAAACAGTTCCCCGAGAATTATTGATTGTGAATATTTCCTTTCCGGGACCCTGTGTGTCTTTGGGGGGTTTGTACAAAAGAAGCAGGTCAGAGACTTTCATGATGCAGTTTTATTTTGTGACTTTTTGACATAGATGACGAACATAATCATTTGTTTGTTTTTGTTTTCATCTATATCTCCTTAACAGCTCTGTATTCATGAATCGTGTTTGACTCGGCTGTTTAGAACGTGGCTGGACGGTCAAAGAGCAGCGGATGATGAGTTTAGATTCTTTTAGGTTCATCAGATAAAAAAACTATATTTCATCAACTTCATATATATATATATTTTCATCAACTTGAATTCATCTTTATTCCAAACTTCAGCATCTTTCATTTACGTTTATTTCTAACCAAAAAAAAGATCATTCAGTACAAATGTTCAGAAAACATCTTCATCACAGAGAGTGTATCCAGTTGTTATGAGAATCCTGTTGTTCAAATTCCCTTTTTTGTTGTTGTGTCAGAGGTCAAGAAATAGACTTTCATTATCAAATATCAAATCATCTGGAACTATTTTGATCAATATATTTCTTTTCAAGCAGAAAGTTCCAAAGAAATCCTGGTTCCTGCTTTTAAAATCTTAAGATTGATCAATCTTTCTTTGACAAATACGACAGTAAATTAAATCTATTTAGATTTTTGCAATATTGGTCAGACAAAAGATCAGAAGTTGGGTTCTTTCCCACTATTTATGAACATTTTCACAGAATAATCGGCATATCAAATCAATAATAGTCATCACAAACATAATTGTTGAGGTTTTAAGAGTTGGTATCGGAACATGTATCTAAAACTGAACAGAATATGGACACTTCAAAGGCGTATATGCTGAAAATAATGTTCACAGAGTCCTAGTATAATAAGTAGTAGTACTGCTAGTAGTAAGTACCTTGAAACTATAGATCCAAAAACAAATCACTGTTTGAAAAAACAATAAAAAAACTGTTTTACGTGCTGCGGTTGCCAGATTTTCACCATAATAAATACGATATAAGTGTTTCCACTATTACAGAAAAAAGGATGTTATCGCTGCTGTATTTTACAGTGAAGTTTGGAGTTTAAATTCATATTTTCCTGTACAAAAAAAAAATGTTTACCATATAATTAACATAAAAAAACACCACAGGCTGTTTATGCTCCACAGGCGGGTGGATGTATATGAAAGGAAAGCTGTTCTTCAGAGCCACACACACACACACACACACACACACACACACACACTCACACACTCCCAGCACAGAGCAGCTGCAGCGTCTCCATGGCACTGGTTAGCATGGAGATGGCCGGCTCCCCGCGTGACGTCTCCGTGATGCTGGAGTGAAAGTCACCCTGTTGTACTTGCGTCCGCAGCGGTAGAATACCTCCGTTAAAGCAGCAGCGCATGCTGTCCTTTAAAAAAAAAAATGTTTTATTTCTGCCCATGAACGCCTCATTTCTGAATGTGACATGTAAATAAAGCATGAGATGTTATGGCCTGTTTTTGTTTCTATGATGGTTAGAGGGTTAACATTGAAGGTAGGTCAACATGTTTTTTTTTCTTCCTGTCCTTGAGCTCATGGTCATTTTCTTTTCTCTCTCTCTCTCAATGTGAATGAAGGAAATGGCTCTATTTAAACGCTGTTGTATGCTGTTGTGTTTTAGAGATTCGAGCCAGCTCATGCAAATCTTTTTACATAGAGGTCTGATCTGATCCATCTCAGTGTTTTCTAGACTGGTGCAGGTGAGGCAATGTTCATTTAATTAAACGCTTCACACACGGTGAGCTACATGTGTCACTGCCTTGTTAAAAAACTCACCAAGGAAATGTTGTCTGTGAGCTTCTCGTTTTGGGAGGCGTTGAAGGTGAAAATAAAAAAGTGTTTTGAAAGGTTCACCGTGTCCCAACGTCATTGTGTGGAAGGTACATTTACATCAGCCGAGTATTTCCACTACGTTTAAAAGGCATATTTTATTTGCTGTTTGGCTGTCTACAACATATATAATAACATGTACATATTCCTTACATAATCTGATCCAATAATCTGATGATTCATCACTGACAAGCCATTCTGCTGCATTATTACGTATATTTTGATGGCAACTTTGTGAGACGTTTACTTCTAATGAAGTATTTATATTATATATATTTTGTCACATATTATCAGATAAGATGTGTATAAGATCCATATCATGTGCGCACAATATATGGATCAATATCTTCTGTGTGCAACTTAATAAATGTATGCTTTGGCCATTAAACTGTCAAAGGTATAAGAAATTCCTGAAATGTAACGCATCCACAAAAATAGTCCAATAAATTAGCCTCAGTAATTCATCACCATTTGTAATTTAGGAGCAAGTCCTCCAACAAACGTGTGATTGATAAAATGGTCAGAAGCAGAAGAAGTGGTTCTTTGTTTTGCCTGGTTCGTAATCCACCACAAGATAAAACAAAAGGTCATGTTTTGTGTCCTTAGCACCCAATATATTCGAGTAGATGATCAGAATCTCACCTCAACCACCAGTGACTTATGTCTCATCCTGTATGTGATGAATCCAAGTACTTTACTTGAGTATTTCCATTTTCTTTCGTCTTTTTACTTCAACTGAACACGTCTCCTGAGTTGTTCTTTCACATAAAAGACTATAGAAGTATAAAAAAAAAAAGGTCAAATTATTAAAAGCGACATACATGAGACATACAGGTATATTTAAAAACAGATTAAGGCACCCAGCAGTAAGAAAAAAAGTAGTTAAAATTAGTCACACCTGGAAATTCAATAACATAATATTCTAAAATGAGGGATTCTGCCTAATGGGGAATTTTACTGGAGTAAATATACATAGTTACACAGTGTCACGTGACCAAAACGTGTATTTTTATATATATATATATATATATATATATATATATATAAAGTAATATTCCCGTTGTTTTAACGATCATCAACAGTTGTACTTGAACGCAGCACTTTTTTGTTTGTGTCCCGTGAACGCGCCCCCACTTTAACATCCGGGGACTCTGGTGACGTCACGAGCGGAAAGTACAACATTCTCGCGGTTCCGTTGCGTTGAGAAACCGACGAAAACAACCGGACGGCACGCGGCCACACCGACCAACCGGCCCATGACACCCACATAGAAGCACGCAGTAAGTCTCGAGACGGTCCCTCGCGACCGAACCGACCGTTTAAACGTCACGTGACGGGCGGCGAAGCCGTCAGTTTGTAACGATAGCGGACGCGGCGCTGTCTATTTCCTGGAACAGATATGGGGGCTGACGTCAGGTGGTTGAAGTTTAGTCGACTTTAATAGATAAATAGCTCCACAAGGTGTGTTTATTGTACCTGAAGGCTGACGTAAACAGCCCGCTCGTGCCAAAACGTCATTTTGACATCGGCTTTGTTAAGATATGGGTGTGAGCTGACAGCAACTTGGCAGGTGTTCCAGGATGTGGCCGTGTCCTTTTTCTTGCTCACTAACGTCGCCATCAGTTTGTGATCAATACAGATGCCGTTAAATGACATATTACGGGATGTAAACTGTGTTTCTATTGTTTCAGTTCAGCTGACGACAACATGGATAAACCTCCCTTCAGGCAGAACCAGAACTGCGGAGACTGGGACCTGAAGGAGAGACTGGGAATGGGAGGATTTGGTCATGTTTACCTGTACCAGCATCACGTGAGTTCAGAGGTTTACCTGTACCAGCATCACGTGAGTTCAGAGGTTTACCTTCACCAGCATCACGTGAGTTCAGAGGTTTACCTGTACCAGCATCACGTTGGTTTAGAGGTTTACCTGTACCAGCATCATGTTGGTTCAGAGGTTTACCTGTACCAGCATCACGTGAGTTCAGATGTTTACCTTCACCAGCATCATGTTGGTTTAGAGGTTCACCTGTACCAGCATCATGTGAGTTTAGAGGTTTACCTGTACCAGCATCATGTTGGTTTAGAGGTTTACCTGTACCAGCATCACGTTGGTTTAGAGGTTTACCTGTACCAGCATCACGTTGGTTTAGAGGTTTACCTGTACCAGCATCACGTTGGTTTAGAGGTTTACCTGTACCAGCATCATGTGAGTTTAGAGGTTTACCTGTACCAGCATCATGTTGGTTCAGAGGTTTACCTGTACCAGCATCATGTTGGTTCAGAGGTTTACCTGTACCAGCATCATGTTGGTTTAGAGGTTTACCTGTACCAGCATCATGTTGGTTTAGAGGTTTACCTGTACCAGCATCATGTTGGTTCAGAGGTTTACCTGTACCAGCATCATGTTGGTTCAGAGGTTTACCTGTACCAGCATCATGTTGGTTTAGAGGTTTACCTGTACCAGCATCATGTTGGTTTAGAGGTTTACCTGTACCAGCATCATGTTGGTTTAGAGGTTTACCTGTACCAGCATCATGTGAGTTTAGAGGTGTACCTGTACCAGCATCATGTGAGTTTAGAGGTTTACCTGTACCAGCATCATGTTGGTTTAGAGGTTTACCTGTACCAGCATCATGTGAGTTTAGAGGTGTACCTGTACCAGCATCATGTTGGTTCAGAGGTTTACCTGTACCAGCATCATGTGAGTTTAGAGGTGTACCTGTACCAGCATCATGTGAGTTTAGAGGTTTACCTGTACCAGCATCATGTTGGTTCAGAGGTGTACCTGTACCAGCATCATGTGAGTTTAGAGGTGTACCTGTACCAGCATCATGTTGGTTTAGAGGTGTACCTGTACCAGCATCATGTTGGTTTAGAGGTGTACCTGTACCAGCATCATGTTGGTTTAGAGGTGTACCTGTACCAGCATCATGTTGGTTTAGAGGTTTACCTGTACCAGCATCATGTTGGTTTAGAGGTTTACCTGTACCAGCATCATGTTGGTTTAGAGGTTTACCTGTACCAGCATCATGTTGGTTTAGAGGTGTACCTGTACCAGCATCATGTGAGTTTAGAGGTGTACCTGTACCAGCATCATGTTGGTTTAGAGGTGTACCTGTACCAGCATCATGTTGGTTTAGAGGTTTACCTGTACCAGCATCATGTTGGTTTAGAGGTTTACCTGTACCAGCATCATGTTGGTTTAGAGGTGTACCTGTACCAGCATCATGTTGGTTTAGAGGTTTACCTGTACCAGCATCATGTTGGTTTAGAGGTGTACCTGTACCAGCATCATGTTGGTTTAGAGGTTTACCTGTACCAGCATCATGTTGGTTTAGAGGTGTACCTGTACCAGCATCATGTTGGTTTAGAGGTTTACCTGTACCAGCATCATGTTGGTTTAGAGGTGTACCTGTACCAGCATCATGTTGGTTTAGAGGTTTACCTGTACCAGCATCATGTTGGTTTAGAGGTTTACCTGTACCAGCATCATGTTGGTTTAGAGGTGTACCTGTACCAGCATCATGTTGGTTTAGAGGTGTACCTGTACCAGCATCATGTTGGTTTAGAGGTTTACCTGTACCAGCATCATGTTGGTTTAGAGGTTTACCTGTACCAGCATCATGTTGGTTTAGAGGTGTACCTGTACCAGCATCATGTTGGTTTAGAGGTTTACCTGTACCAGCATCATGTTGGTTTAGAGGTGTACCTGTACCAGCATCATGTTGGTTTAGAGGTTTACCTGTACCAGCATCATGTTGGTTTAGAGGTTTACCTGTACCAGCATCATGTTGGTTTAGAGGTTTACCTGTACCAGCATCATGTTGGTTTAGAGGTGTACCTGTACCAGCATCATGTTGGTTCAGAGGTTTACCTGTACCAGCATCATGTGAGTTTAGAGGTTTACCTGTACCAGCATCATGTTGGTTCAGAGGTTTACCTGTACCAGCATCATGTTGGTTTAGAGGTTTACCTGTACCAGCATCATGTGAGTTTAGAGGTGTACCTGTACCAGCATCATGTTGGTTCAGAGGTTTACCTGTACCAGCATCATGTTGGTTCAGAGGTTTACCTGTACCAGCATCATGTTGGTTTAGAGGTTTACCTGTACCAGCATCATGTTGGTTCAGAGGTTTACCTGTACCAGCATCATGTTGGTTTAGAGGTTTACCTGTACCAGCATCATGTTGGTTTAGAGGTTTACCTGTACCAGCATCATGTTGGTTTAGAGGTTTACCTGTACCAGCATCATGTTGGTTTAGAGGTTTACCTGTACCAGCATCATGTTGGTTCAGAGGTTTACCTGTACCAGCATCATGTTGGTTTAGAGGTTTACCTGTACCAGCATCATGTGAGTTTAGAGGTGTACCTGTACCAGCATCATGTTGGTTCAGAGGTTTACCTGTACCAGCATCATGTTGGTTCAGAGGTTTACCTGTACCAGCATCATGTTGGTTTAGAGGTTTACCTGTACCAGCATCATGTTGGTTCAGAGGTTTACCTGTACCAGCATCATGTTGGTTTAGAGGTTTACCTGTACCAGCATCATGTTGGTTTAGAGGTTTACCTGTACCAGCATCATGTTGGTTTAGAGGTTTACCTGTACCAGCATCATGTTGGTTTAGAGGTTTACCTGTACCAGCATCATGTTGGTTTAGAGGTTTACCTGTACCAGCATCATGTTGGTTCAGAGGTTTACCTGTACCAGCATCACGTGAGTTTAGAGGTTTACCTGTACCAGCATCACGTGAGTTTAGAGGTTTACCTGTACCAGCATCACGTGAGTTTAGAGGTTTACCTGTACCAGCATCACGTGAGTTCAGAGGTTTACCTGTACCAGCATCATGTTGGTTTAGAGGTTTACCTGTACCAGCATCATGTTGGTTTAGAGGTGTACCTGTACCAGCATCATGTTGGTTTAGAGGTGTACCTGTACCAGCATCATGTTGGTTTAGAGGTGTACCTGTACCAGCATCACGTGAGTTTAGAGGTGTACCTGTACCAGCATCATGTTTGTTCAGAGGTTTACCTGTACCAGCATCATGTTGGTTTAGAGGTGTACCTGTACCAGCATCATGTTGGTTCAGAGGTTTACCTGTACCAGCATCATGTTGGTTCAGAGGTGTACCTGTACCAGCATCATGTTGGTTTAGAGGTGTACCTGTACCAGCATCATGTTGGTTTAGAGGTGTACCTGTACCAGCATCATGTTGGTTTAGAGGTGTACCTGTACCAGCATCATGTTGGTTTAGAGGTTTACCTGTACCAGCATCATGTTGGTTTAGAGGTGTACCTGTACCAGCATCATGTTGGTTTAGAGGTTTACCTGTACCAGCATCATGTTGGTTTAGAGGTGTACCTGTACCAGCATCATGTTGGTTTAGAGGTTTACCTGTACCAGCATCATGTTGGTTTAGAGGTGTACCTGTACCAGCATCATGTTGGTTTAGAGGTTTACCTGTACCAGCATCATGTTGGTTTAGAGGTGTACCTGTACCAGCATCATGTTGGTTCAGAGGTTTACCTGTACCAGCATCATGTGAGTTTAGAGGTTTACCTGTACCAGCATCATGTTGGTTCAGAGGTTTACCTGTACCAGCATCATGTTGGTTTAGAGGTTTACCTGTACCAGCATCATGTGAGTTTAGAGGTGTACCTGTACCAGCATCATGTTGGTTTAGAGGTTTACCTGTACCAGCATCATGTTGGTTTAGAGGTTTACCTGTACCAGCATCATGTTGGTTCAGAGGTTTACCTGTACCAGCATCATGTTGGTTCAGAGGTTTACCTGTACCAGCATCATGTTGGTTCAGAGGTTTACCTGTACCAGCATCATGTTGGTTCAGAGGTTTACCTGTACCAGCATCATGTTGGTTTAGAGGTTTACCTGTACCAGCATCATGTTGGTTCAGAGGTTTACCTGTACCAGCATCACGTGAGTTTAGAGGTTTACCTGTACCAGCATCACGTGAGTTCAGAGGTTTACCTGTACCAGCATCATGTTGGTTTAGAGGTTTACCTGTACCAGCATCACGTGAGTTTAGAGGTTTACCTGTACCAGCATCACGTGAGTTCAGAGGTTTACCTGTACCAGCATCATGTTGGTTTAGAGGTTTACCTGTACCAGCATCATGTTGGTTTAGAGGTGTACCTGTACCAGCATCATGTTGGTTTAGAGGTTTACCTGTACCAGCATCATGTTGGTTTAGAGGTTTACCTGTACCAGCATCATGTTGGTTTAGAGGTTTACCTGTACCAGCATCATGTTGGTTTAGAGGTTTACCTGTACCAGCATCATGTTGGTTTAGAGGTTTACCTGTACCAGCATCATGTTTGTTCAGAGGTTTACCTGTACCAGCATCATGTTGGTTTAGAGGTTTACCTGTACCAGCATCATGTTGGTTCAGAGGTGTACCTGTACGACCTTGACACTGCATAAATGAGACCCTAAACTGCCACCTCTCAAAACGCGCACAACATTGACTACTCCTCTACTTTACGTCATGAAGTACTCTATATTGTGACATTTGATGTAGATGTATCGTGGGTACTCTTTTCTGCAGTGGTGTAACATCATTTATTTTTGTTTGCTTCTTAGGATACGAATGAAAAGCTAGCTGTGAAAATGTGCCGTCTGGAGCTCACACCGAGGAACAAGGACCGATGGAGCAGAGAAATCCAGATCATGAAAAAGTTTGACTTATTATTTTTTACATGCTTTCCTCCTGTAGGAGACGGTTCATTAGCACAATGATTTTAAAGGCATCACACAGACTGCAGACATCCAGCCTCTGACGGCTGCATGTGTATCATTAAATAGTAATGGCGGTATTGACTCCTCCTCCTCTCCCACTCAGGTTGAATCACATCAACGTCGTGTCGGCCCGAGACGTCCCGGAGGAAATGAGGCACATCGCCTTAAATGATCTTCCACTGCTGGCCATGGAGTACTGCTCCAGGGGGGACCTGAGGAAGGTGAGGGCCCGACTGTAAAGGCACCACTTTAAGTCTTGTGTTGACCGGAGATGTGCTCATTAGTGTCTTTAGAAACGCATTGTGAGTGTGGATGTATTGAATGATGTAATGTCTCGAACACATCACACTGTAGACGGGCAAAGGTTGAAGTTGCATCACCTGGAGTGTGTGTGTGTGTGTGTGTGTGTGTGTGTGTGTTCCAGATGCTGAGCAAACCTGAAAACTGCTGCGGCTTAAAAGAGAGCGAAGTTCTTTCGTTGCTCAACGATGTCGGTACGTCTTCGTGGTTTTCTTTCTACGCGCTGCCGGTTCCTTCATTATTCTATTTCCTCGTCTTTCAGTTAAACGGCTTGTTTTCTGCTCCAGGATCTGGGATCCAGTACCTCCACGAGAACAAGATCATACACAGAGACCTGAAACCTGAGAACATCGTGCTGCAGGAGGTCAACGGAAAGGTAAACTGACACCTCGTGGTTTCGTTCGCTTTCACTTTCCATCTTGAAGAAACTTGCTTAACATGTTCAGCATTCTTCTTCTTCTTCTTCTTCTTCTGCAGCTGGTTCACAAAATCATAGATTTAGGCTACGCTAAAGACCTGGACCAGGGCAGTCTGTGCACCTCCTTCGTCGGCACGCTTCAGTACCTGGTAAGCGAACGCTTTACTTCTCTTCCGTCCTTCACGAGTGCGGAAACGCTCGATAACATCGACTGTGCGACGTTGAAATGCGTCCCCCTTTCCTTCCGCAGGCCCCGGAGCTGTTTGAGAACAAGCCGTACACGGTGACGGTGGACTACTGGAGCTTCGGCACCATGATATTCGAATGCATCTGTGGTTTCCGTCCGTTCCTGCACAACCTTCAGCCCGTGCAGTGGTGAGTCGAGCCGATACGGGAAAACATTATGAGAAGTCAACGTTCTGAAGACGAGACGCTCGTCTCGGCGTCTGCCGGTTTGGCCGCTCGCCAACAGCCGGGCGAAACGCATCCGATCACTTTGAAACGCCGGGTGCCCGAAATGTAACTGAAGATCTAATCTGAACAAAAAGACATTATAATAGACCTACTAAGATGCTTCTTATAAAGTCAACACGTTTTAAAGTACTTCAGTATTCAAAGTAATCAATTGATAGTTTTTTTTTTTTACTTGAATGGGTTCCTTGAAATCGAGAGCTGCTAACCGCTAATTCAGCATGTTTTTAATGTGGCCAGTTTGCCAAAATGAACAAATAACTGTTTACAAATATAACTGCAAACTAGTTGAACCAACTGCATGGCAACATGGAGGCTAATTTATGATTCTGGGCTATACAAAATAAACTGAATTAAACGTTTTTATAATGAAGACAATAATAGTCCAATCATGTTTATCTGTTCATGTTTCACTATCAATAATTTTGTTTTGTTTGTGTCCCTTTTTTATGATTGGTGCATTTTAACATGTAACCAAATTTGACACTCAAACTTTTAAAAGAAGGAAAAACAAACAGCAACGAATTAAAGCCGGCGCTCCGTCCATCGTCTCCGTCTCTGTCTTCTCGTTCTCAGGGCGACCAAAGTGAGGTCCAAAGGGCCGAGAGACATCATGGCTGTGGAGGAACTGAACGGAGAAGTGAGGTTCTCCACTCACCTCCCCTACCCCAACAACCTCAGCAGGTTCGGACATCGAGTGTTCCACTGCTGAAGTAGTGACACTGCTTTGTTTTCCAAATGGAAAGCAGAATCGAGTGTCCCCCCCCCCCTGAACTGGTTTTATTTGCTGTTTTTTAGGACGATGTTGCCGCCGATGGAGAGTCTGCTGCAGCTGATGCTGAACTGGGATCAGGGCTACCGAGGAGGAAAAGTCAACGCCGACACCAGGAGGCCCTTGTGCTTCGAGGAGCTGGAGAGGATCCTGAGCATGAAGGTGAGCGGCCGGCAAACCTTTTAGCTTCAGAACGCCGCGGGTACGCTAACGTAGCTCGGGGACGCGATCACAGCGGGGGATTTGCTCCCGACCCAAAGAAAGAGAGGAGCTGTTTGGATGAGTGAGAAGGACGCAAAACCAGAAGTCAATCAATCGTCCGTTTATAGTATAAATAATAATAAATAAGGCAAAACTGAGCTGCTTGGAACGATTAAACAAGATCAGTATTATTTTAATATGTGGTGCAATAAACACACAATTATACACAACTTGTTTTACGACACTCTTAATTTCTTTAAAGATAAATGCGTTTCATAAAAAAGTTTACACTGGACTGAATTACTTTTTTATTTAGTTATGTTGTCATCCCGCCAAAACAAAAGATAGATTTTTAGTTTAGTTGTAGAAATATAATTGATGTAATTTGTAGGTTGCTGATGGACCGTCACGTTAATGCAGCCGCAGTGAAAATGTTGTTTTTAAAAAAGGTTAAACTCCAACAAATATGGATTGAAGCAGCATATTTTGTTTGATTAAAAATGTTGTGGATTTTGAAAATGATTATGTTTATCTTTTTTTTTCTCCATAAAGTTAGACTTTTGGAGTCTGAAAATAATCCTATGCAGGAATCTAATTCCAACATTATTATATTCATAATTATAATGTAATCTGATCTTTATGCAGAAATATCAGCTTTAAGCAGAATGAATGCATACAAACAAAAAATACATAAAGAAGCTTCAAACGTTTCGGTTCATTCCTACCAAAGAAAGATGACGTTTCCTTTGTGTTCTTTTCTTAAACCGTCCGTTATAACGTAACGCGCTAAATCTTTTAAGCGCTTGCGGCCTCCGGCGTGCCGAACATGTCCGAACACGTCCGCCAAAGCGCTGCCCTCCTGTCTCTCCAGGTCGTCCACATCCTGAACATGACCACGGCTCAGGTGCACTCGTTCCAGCTGAGCCCGGAGGAAAGCCTCCACAGTCTGCAGAAGCGCATCGAGGGCGAGACCAAGATCGAGGTGGTGAACCAGGAGCTGCTGCAGGAGACGGGCGTGTCGCTGGACCCCCGGAAGCCCGCGGCCCAGTGCGTCCTGGACGGAGTGGTGGGTTTTTATTTATTGAGGGAAAACTTCAGCCGGGTTATATTTGATTAAGTTCAAATCTCCAGAGCGTAAACCTTCCAGTTGGAGTTCAAACCTTCATTTTAAGAGCTGAAGACTCCAACAGCGTGTTTGCAGCGTCCACAAATGGAGTCTTGCCGCGTTTCTTTCTTGTATTCTCTCCCTGTCGTGTCATTTCATTACCGTTTCATACTGCTCATAAAGCAAAAAACCCACAGCTAGTGTACGTCAGTCTCTCCCATCGGAACCGTTACGAGTGTACCTGTAAAAGACTATAACAACAAAGATGCTGCAGGAAAGCGCGGCGTCTGCGGTTATCATTGTTGACACGCACTCCCTGTGCGCGGCTCCGAATCAATCATTGATGCTGTTTTAAGAGACGGGGGAAGGTATTCGCAGTAAGTGCTGCTCCTCTTGTCCCCCGTGTAGAGAGGCTGGGACAGCTACATCGTCTATCTGTTCGACAAGAGCATCACCAAGTACTCCGGCCCGCTCAGCGCCAGACAGCTGCCGGACAAAGTCAACACTATAGGTGGGTCTATTTTAAGGTACGAGGAGACCGGCGACGCTCTTTTGGAAACATTTCTATCCGTTTCACGTCTCTCTCCCAGATCGGTTATGTAATGGATGATATTTTTAGCCGTGACAACTTTAATAAACGGCAGAGTAGTGATTCCCCGGCTCCACTTTTAACTCGTGGTTCTGGTTCTCAGTGCAAGAGGCCAAGACGCAGCTTCCCCTGGTGCTGCTGAAGAAGGTCTGGGGCGAAGCGGTGAGCTACATCTGTGGGCTGAAGGACGACTACAGCCGGCTCTTCCAAGGACAGAGGGCTGCGATGTGAGTGTGTAGTTACTATTATTATTATTACTATTATTATTATTGTTTCAACATACAATACAATCAATGGAAGAAAACAGCATTTTGTTTTTCTCAACTAAAAAGAATCTTTTTTTATATTCAGTTGCCATTTTGTCCATTTATTTATAACTAAGTTGTTTATTAATTACACTACAACCTAATCCAGGTACGGTACTTTATGTTAGAGCTGCAACAACTCATTGATTAGTTGTCGACTATTTCATTAATCCCAAACTATTTTTACAATCGGTTATATCTGGTTTGAGTAATTTTATTTTCCAGCGTTTTCTTACATTTTCATATTTTCTGGTTTCTCTACTTCTTTGGGAGTTAACTGAAAAAACTAATGATAAAAACAAGATGAATGATAAACAAATGATAAAAGCATGGATAGTTTTCACCCTTTTACATTTTATACACTAAAAAACTAGCTGATTAATCGAACAAATAATCAATCCTATTAAAAAGGTGTTATTTGCAGCGCTACTTAGTTAGCAAATGTAATCCCGGAGGAGATGGGATGGATTTCTTGGTCTGGGAAGCTTTCAGGGTTATTTTTCGATGTCCTTCACACGTCGCTCACCGGCTGCTTCACTGCTCCCTCTGCTGGACGGAAGCCGCCGCTGCAGCGAGTTGTGACTTTATAACCTTCATGTCTCCTCCATGCTCTCCTCCATGTCTCCTCCATGCTCTCCTTCATGTCTCCTCCATGTCTCCTCCATGCTCTCCTCCATGCTCTCCTCCATGCTCTCCTCCATGCTCTCCTTCATGCTCTCCTCCATGCTCTCCTCCATGCTCTCCTCCATGCTCTCCTCCATGCTCTCCTCCATGCTCTCCTTCATGCTCTCCTCCATGCTCTCCTCCATGTCTCCTTCATGCTCTCCTTCATGTCTCCTCCATGTCTCCTCCATGCTCTCCTCCATGCTCTCCTCCATGCTCTCCTTCATGTCTCCTCCATGTCTCCTCCATGCTCTCCTCCATGGTCTCCTCCATGCTCTCCTTCATGCTCTCCTCTATGCTCTCCTCCATGCTCTCCTCCATGCTCTCCTCCATGCTCTCCTTCATGTCTCCTCCATGTCTCCTCCATGTCTCCTCCATGCTCTCCTTCATGCTCTCCTTCATGCTCTCCTCTATGCTCTCCTCCATGCTCTCCTCCATGTCTCCTCCATGCTCTCCTCCATGTCTCCTTCATGGTCTCCTCCATGCTCTCCTTCATGCTCTCCTCCATGCTCTCCTCCATGTCTCCTCCATGTCTCCTCCATGTCTCCTCCATGTCTCCTCCATGGTCTCCTCCATGCTCTCCTCCATGTCTCCTCCATGTCTCCTCCATGGTCTCCTTCATGCTCTCCTCCATGTCTCCTCCATGCTCTCCTTCATGCTCTCCTCCATGTCTCCTCCATGTCTCCTCCATGTCTCCTCCATGCTCTCCTTCATGCTCTCCTCCATGTCTCCTCCATGTCTCCTCCATGTCTCCTCCATGCTCTCCTTCATGCTCTCCTCCATGCTCTCCTCCATGTCTCCTCCATGTCTCCTCCATGTCTCCTCCATGCTCTCCTCCATGCTCTCCTCCATGCTCTCCTCCATGTCTCCTCCATGCTCTCCTTCATGCTCTCCTCCATGTCTCCTCCATGTCTCCTCCATGTCTCCTCCATGCTCTCCTCCATGCTCTCCTCTATGGTCTCCTCCATGCTCTCCTCCATGTCTCCTTCATGGTCTCCTTCATGTCTCCTTCATGCTCTCCTCTATGTCTCCTTCATGCTCTCCTCCATGTCTCCTTCATGCTCTCCTCCATGTCTCCTTCATGCTCTCCTCCATGTCTCCTTCATGCTCTCCTCCATGTCTCCTTCCTGCCTCCTCCATGTCTCCTTCCTGCCTCCTCCATGTCTCCTTCATGCTCTCCTCCATGTCTCCTTCATGCTCTCCTCCATGTCTCCTTCCTGCCTCCTCCATGTCTCCTTCCTGCCTCCTCCATGTCTCCTTCCTGCCTCCTCCATGTCTCCTTCCTGCCTCCTCCATGTCTCCTTCCTGCCTCCTCCATGTCTCCTTCCTGCCCCTCCAGGCTGAGTCTCCTGCGCTACAACACCAACCTCACCCGGTGTAAGAACAGCATGTTTGGCTTCTCGCAGCAGCTGAAGGCCAAGCTGGACTTCTTCAAGAGCAGCATCCAGTACGACCTGGAGAAGTACAGCGACCAGATGCACTACGGCATATGTGAGTGTGGGCTCCGTGTGACGCGAGACCCTCCGACACGTTTGTGCGGCTCTGAGCCCGGTGTTTGTGTCTTTGTTTACAGCCTCTGAAAAGATGCTGAAAGCCTGGCAGGAGAACGAGGAACGCGCTGCTGCTTTTGCACAGGTAATGCATGTTTCTTTAAGATAAATAATCCCAAAAAGCCTGCAACGTTTCAGTCCAATCCCAAACTCCTGACAGACATGTCGAGCCCTTTATCAACTCCTTCCATAAGTCGGCATTAGATGCAGACTTTGCCCAAAGTAATTACCCACAATTCATTGCAAAACACGGGGTTAGCAGTGGCGACGTAACCAAAGAGGACGTATGATGTGCGTTCAGCCAGGAATATTACTTTTACTCAGAACCATTAAGGATTAAAGCCGCGGGACTGGACCTGCATCTGTTTCATGCTGTGGTTCCTGGTTGGTCCTGCAGGTGGCAGAGGTGAGCCACCTGGACGACGAGATCATGGCTCTGCACTCGGAGATAGTGGAGCTCCAGAGGAGTCCGTACGCCCGGCGCCAAGGAGACAAGATGGAGCAGCTGTGAGTTTCATCCACATGCAGGGTTCTGACGGTCATGGAAAAAGAAAAAGAAATCCCCAAAAGTCATGTAAATGTGTTATGTTCATGTGTTCATGTCGTTCATTTACGCTGAGTTTGAAATAATGAATATGCTTTTAAAAGAAAGACGCTCAAAATATAAGCAGGCATACATACAGGCATCTATATAAATGTTTATTCTTTTAATCAAACTATTGTCTCATTCATTTGAGTCATTTAAGGTTTACTGTATGCTTTGTATTCTCATTGTTAGTTTAAATACTACATTTACTCACTTTTTCATGTTTACACCCAGATTTCACTAAATGTTTGGTCATGGAAATTTGGTTTAAAGTCATGGAAACCCATTGGTCATAATGTGAATGAACCCTGCATATAGTATAATATATGTATTAAGTATATGTATTTTGTGGAGTATAAATTTAATTTAAATGTGACTAATTGGTTTCATCACAGAGAAGAAAAGGCGATTGAACTCTACAAGCAAATGAAGATGAAATGCAAAAGTAAGAATCTGTCTTCGTCGAATTTATCGTAATTTTAAAAAATGTTCCAAAATCAATTTATTGATTTTAAAAATGTTAATCTGACTTCCCCCTCAGTCCCCGAGCCAGACGTGAGCAGCGACAGCTCCGAGATGGTGAAGGCCATCATCCAGACGGTGCAGAACCAGGACAAGGTCCTCAAAGACCTGTACACGCACCTCAGGTAGGAGACCGGCTCCTGCAGGACTGCTTTAGGCTCCGCCCCCTCCTCCTCCTCCTCCTCCTCCTCCTCCTCCCTGAGCTAACGTCCGCCTCGTTTCTCCTCC
The DNA here is from genome assembly GCA_038501785.1 of Myoxocephalus aenaeus. Taxonomy (NCBI): domain Eukaryota; kingdom Metazoa; phylum Chordata; class Actinopteri; order Perciformes; family Cottidae; genus Myoxocephalus; species Myoxocephalus aenaeus. The sequence goes on from JBAMJR010000267.1 coordinate 32,137, forward strand.
TCGCAGTAAGATCCTCATCAGCAAGCAGAAGATCATCGACTTGTTTCCACGGATCGAGAAAACCTTGGAGAGCATCAAGGACGCCGACAACACCGTGATGCAGATGCAGATCAAGAGGCAGCGCGAGTTCTGGCACCTGCTGAAGATCGCCTGCGTGAGCGACTCCCCTTCATTTACGGCCGTCGGCGGTCGGGAATCGCACGTTTTTTAGGGAGTAGGGATAATCAAAACGTCTCATGTGACGTCTTCTTTTGGTTGTTTTTGTCCGAGCGGCGGTCCAAAACCCTAAAAGATTGTTTATTATCACGCAAGACAACAGGAAATCCTCACAAGTTGACTTTGATTTATTAATAAATCGTTTATTTGAGCTCCACAAGCCGTCCGGTTCTGTTCTCACAATCAGCGGCAGGAAGAGCTGCGTTCCTTCTGGTGGGAGACTTGATGTTTGTTGTTCTGCAGTAACGGTACGACCTCTTCCTTCTCTCTCTCTCCCTCTCTTTCTCTCCTCCCAGGCTCAAAACTTGACACGAAACTCGATAGCGGCGAGCCCCGAGTCGTCCAACCTGCTGCAGGTCTCCCAGTGGTCCCAGTCGGCTCAACCGGTCAGCTCCCCGCACCCGCTCACCTCGCTCCCGGGGCCGAACGACAGGTGATTCATGCATTCATCCGTTCATGCAGGTTAATCACGCGGCTCCGGTTTCTCTGTCCGCACCAACGAAGAACACGACGCGATGTCGAGTCAATATTTAGAGGAAGCTCCTCTAGTCGGTAATGACGAGCTTTGGCCACTTGGGGGCAGCAGCTACCGAGCCATAAGTCATGAAAACAGAAAAAAAAGGTCTTTGATCATTTATTTTACAGAAATTGGAGAACAATGGAATCTATTTATACAACAAGTGTGCTTTCAAGTTGGGGGGAAAGCGGCTCGGCCCGCTGTTAAGACCATAATGATGTTTTTACAGCTTCTGGCTGGACAAATGATGTAGTTTTGGCAATTTTTGTGGAAAGAAAATTGTTTCTTTTCCATCCCGATGGCGGGTTTTGGGGTTCAGTGGGTTAACGGTCACCACGTCGTGTTTCTCAGACTAATATTTAATCTCCTTCTAGCTCCGCCTCCGCTCTCCATCGACTCCATCGAACGAAGCATCGTAGTGACTTTACGTCGTAGACGATCGATTTGTTCTCCAGGTGTCACATGACCTCCTCTCCTTCTGTTAACTTGATTCGTACTTTAACTTCGTCCTAATCGCATCTTTTTGTTCTGTTCTTCGTTAAAACATCAAACAAAGCCACGCGGTTAAATACTCGATGTATTTTGACATTAAAACTGAACTCGTTGGGTTTTGTAGGTCAGGGTGTCACCCAGCGGCGTTCTGCTGAACCCACTGCATGTGATGGAGGTCTCATGAGGTGTGTGTGTGTGTGTGTGTGTGTGTGTGTGTGTGTGTGTGTGTGTGTGTGTGTGTGTTTCAGTGACGCTGCACCACGTCTGCTGCAGGAGAACGAGAAGTACCTCAGTCAGCTGACCAGCCTGATGCAGGAAGCTACCGACGAACAGACCAAGAGCATCGTGGTGAGTTCAATGTTCTCCGTTCACTCCGGCTTCTCTCGTCTGACGCGACGCGTTCACAGCATCACACGACGTGTTTTTAACACAACAGTTGTTTTATCTTCAAAGACCCAACAACTAAAGTGTGCACACAGATCCACAAAGTCACTCGTTTAACTTTCGACCGCAACAAGTTTTGTTTGTGATGTCGTGTGTCGGTACGCTGAGAGGTGACACAATGATTATTAATTATAAAGTTAAGATCACTAGACAGGACGCAGAAAGACTATTTAAAATGTGTTTCAAATAACTAAAAAATATATATATATTTATAAAAAATCCCACTAAAAATGGAAAAGCATCGTTTTAAGCTTTCAGAAATAAAAAATTCACAGACGTTGCTTCCTTTTTCTTTCTTTTTTTTTTAAGGATTTGTTTCTGTTTTCAAATTTTTAAAGAGATCTTTTGTTTTAATCAGTTTTTTGTGTTCCTCCTTCAGGACCAGGACTGGAGCTGGACCAAATACGAAACCTTAACCACCAAGTTAAAGAAGAGGAATGCGTGAGGAGTGACATGAAGACGGAGCCGCGACGGAGCGGAGCCCAAAACTGTCGTCGCACACGGACTCCAAGATATCCTCCTTTTTAAAAAGAAAAAAATGGCTTCCGATCCCGTCGCCTCACTCTACTACAGACCATAATGATCCACGACGTCTGAGGATATTCATTATCACTGTAACTGCAAAGAAAAACCAACAACAGAGGAACTGTAGCAGCAGATGGGAGGTTGAGGTCGAGACAGGAAGTGGGCGGGGCAGGGGGCGGAGCTACAATCAAGCAAGCAAGCAAGCAGCACTTTGACTCCCAACGTCCTCTGTAATCACGGTAGACGGTTTCCAGGACGATACTCAGACTTAGTTAAAGTGTTAATATCACTCGTAGTCGGTTTGATATATTTGACTGTTCAGTCTGGGGTTTGGGTTCCATGTAAATGTTTCTGTTCGTTATCGTGATGCGTCTCATGGAGGAGTCTTTTCTCGTGGCCGGCCATCGTGTTCAGTGCCGATTTTTTAAAAACGACTTTCCAGAACGTCTCCGTCCGGCTGGACTCCAGACACCACAGAAGAAGACGTTCGTCTCCACATCGGATGCTTTTCAACGCGACTCGCTCACAAAGTCTTCCTCCAGCGGACGCCACATCTTACGTTTATTTCTTTATTTGCGGGGCCTCCATAGTCAATGTTTTGAGAAATTTGCGACCAATCGCCTGGAGCCGGCGAACAAAACGAGAGAAAAGATTCCGCCGCGTCACATGACGGACCCACAATGCATCACTTCAGTCCTGACGATGCAGAAAACGACGTCTGAAAGACGAACAAGCGAGCGGCGTTGATCTCTGATCATCTGATGAATCATGAAATTAATCTGACGGGAAACGATGACTCCATTAATCAAGTAAATCGTCATCAGATTAATGGATTCATAATCCTTCAGCGGGACTGGAACTCACAACTCTCTTTCTGGTGACCTCGATCATTTGGTTATATCTTCAAATAACTATTCATTCATCCGGCCAACCGTCCGAAACCCAAAGATCAACAACTTAAAATGATATTCAACAGGGAATAAAATCACGTTTTGAGGTTTTTTATTTTTGTTTAATCACTGAATCGATCCATCGGCTGATCGGTGTTGAACATTCTGGACTCGATCGGGAGCGTTGGATGTTCTGCAGCTTCAGGTCGGGACTTGTATTTATGAAGTGGAAGTGCAATGGAAAAAGATTATTTTTGTTTGTATTTAATTCTCTCGATCTGTCGGTTTTCTTTCCATTTTAAGTTTCTTTTTTTTTTTTTTTTTTTTTTTTCATCTGATGGTTTAAATTTGTCTCCGAATGTTTAATTTCTATAAATATATAAAGATCAAATGTTTGCCTGGTAATAAAATAAAATGTCTTCGGCATGACGGCTCGTTCCCTCTTTGGTTCTTTTGAGGTTTATTAAAATTAAAGATTGAAGTTTGACGTTCTAGTAACGCTGGTGAAGTATTTTATATACGATTTACTTCTAATCAATAACTAGTCAATTATGAATATATAAAATATATAAAAGTTGAGCCACTAATATATAAATTAAAATAAACACATTAATGCATCAACAATTATAATCCAGTAATTTATAATACTCTACACAGAGTACTTCTGGTATAAGTATATTTTAATGCTCATACTTTTCTACTCTTTTGGAATATTTCTTGTAACAGTATTTCTACACTGTTACTGCTGTACTAACGCTCTGATACTCTTTTTAATAGTAAAATGTTTAAAGAGCTGGAATGTTCTTTCTAATCTTTATTCTCTCATGAGAACAGTAGAGTTTGTTCTGTTGAGACAAAACAAGCAGCTGAGGTAATCGGACAGTTTGAGTCACAGTGAGTCACATCGTTCTCCTTTAAATGTTTCTCAACATGTGGGAATGTGTTCTTTGTTTCTTTTGAGGTTCTTTATCTCCGATTGAGAGACTCCAGAAACCTTGAAGCGTGAAGTTAAACATGAAAACCACTCAAAGTCTGAACGTTTAAACACTGTGTGTGTGTGTGTGTGTGTGTGTGGTCTTTGATTTGAGGGTTATGAGTTATGAGACCCGGCGTCTCGTCTCCTGCAGAGTGAAACAAGCGGAGGCGGAGCTTTGAGTGCAGAACGAGCCGCTCTCTTTGTCAACGGCGTCGTTTTATGAGCTGTGATAGTGAATCAGAGGGTGAATCAGCCCCCGGCCTGCATTCCTCCTCCCTCCTCCCCTCCGGTTTAGACGTCTGCGTTAGTGTGGCGAAGGTCACAAAGAAAAGAGCAAAGAGCAGATTTTCGTCTGTAAACGTCTCGGGCAAGTTATGACAATAAAGTGGCCTGAATATGATCCGTTATTATCATGAATACGTTTGGTTGGAACAGTATTTAATAGAAGGGCCAGAGGTGAGGTAGTGCGATCACTCGTGATGGTTTACGAACTCCTGTTCGTGTCGCCATACCGGTACGATCTTCTCCTCGCTATGCAAAGCGTCTGCAAAGAGTCTCCTGCAGTTACATGGATCGAACTCTTGAACTCAAGTGTTTCTAGAAGTCTGTCTGTAGAGGGGTTCTGCTCGTCAAACAGGAAAGTGGCGGGAAAAAAGATGGCGGCACGCGTAGAGGGCGAACCGAGCCGGGCCGGAAGCGCCGGGGGTCGGACCTCACCGGCGGGTTTAAGACTGAAACCAGGAGATGTCTGAGCTCGACTGAGTGAAAATACTCTGCCGACAACGCGTCCGTTAATATCTTCGTTTGTTGTCGGGTTTTTTTTTTTTGCTCGGCTGCTGCTGGAAATGAAGCCGATGAGAGCTGTGGGAGTCAATCGAAACCGGGAAAGTCGCAGTTCGCGATGCACTTTAATAGGAACGTAAAGGCAGAGTTGGTGATCTTGAGAAAAATCTGGTACTCAACCGTGGAATCGGTGAAAATGTAGCTTTGCTTCTCTGTTTCGTTGCTCAGTTAGCGGAAGCATTTTAGCCCCAAATCTACACAAACGTGAACCTCATTGTGGCGCCGGTGGAAAAAAGAAAAATCATAGGATCACCAAAGTCACTGGGATTCATCCTCATGAATGTTTGAACAAGATCGAAGACTCTTGCTGCTCGTCGTCTTCGAACATTCTCGGTTCGAGTCCCACGAGAACCGAAAGTCTGAGAGCCGAAGCGGAAACAACGGAACGCGTCGTCCTTTGTGTCCGGAGCAGGAAACCCAGTGAAGGAGCTCCACGTCCGACTCACTGGGACCCGTTTCCTCCAGAGACCAGTAGAGACCAGTAGAGACCAGTAGAGACGATGAGCTGTCCACTGAGGTTCTATCCCATTCCTAAATATGTTGCACCAAAAAACACCAGACAAGTAAACGCAACAGACCTTTAATCATTTTTGCAATTCACATAAATAAACGTCTGAGTGAACAAAACAAATACAGGCAAATAAAATGAGAAATCCACTAATGCGACATACTTTGGTAATAAAGTGCACCTTATTTGTTGCAGCCAAATGTTTTTGTTTTTTTTACATTCAATCAATCGCGGAGGAGTAAAAAAAAAAAAAGAAGATCGTAATCGACCGACCTGCTGCTGATTTAACCACGAGGTCGTTAAAGTGCCCGCTGCCTCAGAAAACACACAAGTGCAGTAAATGAACCTGAACACCGAGTACCACGCGTAGCTTTTCAAGTTCAACGCAAAGAAGCGACAAGAGGAGCCCGGAAGAAGCGGCGACTGGCTTTGGACACAGTTCAGGGACCGTGAGGAAAAGGTTAGCGCGGGTTCAACTCTTTAATACAAACTTAAAGCGCCCATAAGCCGGGCTGGACGTCGTCTAAAAGAAATACAATCAATAATTTAAAGTGACAGACACCACTGGAGTCCTTCATGTGATACCTTCAGCCAATCACAGTTCAGCCAATCACACGTCCCGTTACGTCACAGCTAAACTATACAAACAGTACGGCTAAAAGAAACCCAGGTATTTGGAGGTGGAGACCAAAAACAGAGCTAGACGAGGCTGACGGGTCAATCTCAGATTAGAAAACGCTTCAGACCGCCTTCAGCGAACAGGAACATCTCTAATCATCATCATCATCATCATCACACGGCCCCTTGCTTGCACAGACGTTCAATAAATATTTAAAAAGTACATTTTCCACGCCGTCATGAGACATTAAACCTTAAATAACGCGAGAACTTCTCACAAGCAGCAGTTCTCCCCCACAGCTGCTGTCGGCCGTCTTCAAGACAAACTCTTCGGCGTCACGCGTGTTTTTCTTCCCGTGTTTACAGCCGCGTGTGAAACCCGATGCGTTCACGTGAGTCTGTGCAGCTGTGGCTTGGCTTTGAGCGGAGGAGGAGGAGGAGGAGGAGGAGGAGGGCCGGGCTTGGCTGGAGGGCCGGGAGGAGGAGGAGGAGGATGATGAGGAGGCGGCTCGGCTGCTTTCCACTGACGAGAACACAGGATGCTTTTTTAGACTCATTTTATTTATGTGCGATCATCACAGAAAACACGCAGCAGCGGCATGAAGATATTTAAACGCTCACCTGTGGTTTACTCAGAGGAGGTAGAGGTTTGGATGGAGGTTGAGGTTTTGTCTGGTGACGGAGAAAAAAAGATTCTTGTGTTTGGTTTTGAACTTCAAAGCATATCCGGGGGTCGTGTTCAGAGTTAAAGGATCAGTCAGGTGATGTTCTATGTTTCACTCATTTGTTAAGAAACCCCATGAAAAGCTTAAAACCAACAGGAATGTATGAAAGTACTGTTTGTGAATCAAAGCCTGAGATCGCTTCTTCCTCCAAGTATCCACGTCGTTCTTCATGTACTTTACACAGAAATAACAGCGAAGAACAAGAACGGATCAAATGAAATAAGACGGGAGAATTATGAGCATATATATATATATATATATATATATATATATATATATATATATAAAGATATATAAAGATAATCTCATCGGTTCGTCATTGAGTTGAAGAGTTGAAGAAATTCCCTCCAGACGTCTCTCAAGAGATATTTAAGAGATATGACGCAACAAATTGTGAGTCACAAACTGTGACATTGTGATCTTCAACGGTGGCTAATTTGGTGTTGGCGGGTTATCGACATCAGAGAAGCTCCATTGATGTCCAATAAAAACACATCAGTTGTTTATTCAGACTCAATCACACAAATACTCACTCACTAGAGCACCAAATACGGATCCATCCGCCGTTGAAAATAGTCCCAAAACAAACGCACCGTTTACCGAAACTACAGTTAGCAGCTGTTTGAGGAAATTATTGAGACTGTTTAATAAATGAAACTACACATTTGTGATGTGTTTTTTTAGTAAAGATGTAATAAGAGACACATTGTTGGTTTGGGTCAGTTCGTGGGACTTGTTGACAATAATAAAACACACAGACCTTTCTAAGTAGCTGCTCACCAGATGTCTGAACACAGATAACGATCTGCACGAAACGCCAAGTTCTCTGAACTTTAGCCGACTCTGAATGCGCTCCTCAGTCTGCATTATGCACAGATTAAGATCACGTTGAGAGTTGTTTGTTTGTTGTCTCTTTAAAGCTTACCGGCTCCGTTTGTGAGGGTGGCGGTGGCGCCGAGGACAGTTTCTTCGGAGGCTGGAAGAAGAAGAAGAAGAAGAAGAAGAAGAAGAAGAAGAAGAAAAGCAGTTCGTAAGCGTCTTTGCATCTTTGCGTCTTTGCATCTCTGCGTCTGCGGCCTCGTCGTCGGTGCGTCTGTACCTGAGGAGCGGCTCTGCTGGGACTCGCGGTCGCGATCAGGGGAGCGCAGGCCTGCGTCGCCGTGGACTCCATGAACGTGGGCGGACTGATCTGAGGCCTGTCTTTGCCGCTTTGCTCCTGGAACATGGGGTTCAGCCGGTCCGGAGCCGAATGCACTTTCCTGTGGAGATAAAAAAAAAGAAAAGGAGCCGCGTCGTTGAGCCGGGACGTCCGAGGCACAGAGCGCTGAGTGTAAGGGAGTGAACTCAGCTACCTCTTGGAGGTGCAGTTGTCCTTGTTGTTCCTCTTGCAGCACAGAAGCCCCGCGGTCACCGCCGCGATCAGCAGGAGGACGGAGACGGCCGCGCACACTCCGGCTATTATCCCGCTCTGACCTGCAGGCGGGGAACCGCAGTATCATCAGTATCATCAGTACCATCAGTACCATCATCAGTACCATCATCAGTACCATCAGTACCATCATCAGTACCATCAGTACCATCATCAGTACCATCTATGTGATGCTGTGGAGAAAGACTTCTGTCTGGATGGAAACAACTCAACAACTATCAAGAGTGATTGATTGTGAGTGATTGTCTGGGAATCCCTCAAGAGGAGGGATTGCAAAAACGTGTTTATTTATTGACCTGCAAAAGTATTTAGCAAATCTTGCATGCAACCCGCAACCCGCTGAACAGTCAAATGGGGAAGAACATACCGATTTTGTGTAATAATAATACGTTTTTGTCATGTAAGAAGATATACTTTTCATTGAAACGGAATAATTTGGTGTATGGTAATAACATAATTTTTTTTTTTTTTATAATGTAAAAAGGATCTTGTTCGAATAAAAAAAGTCGTTAAAATAAGAAGAAAAAATGAGCTTTTTTTTTGGTCATGGTGGTGGAAATATGACAAACTGCCTCATTAAAAAAAAACAAGAAGACATATTTCATCATTTTTCTGTTGTACGCCTTGTAGCAAAGTATTTCACAACTCCAGCCTGCAAAAGGCCTCTTCTTCCTTCTTTTACTTCACTGTGAGGACCGAACAGTTGCACAATCACTTCACAAACTATGTGAAAGGCAACTCTGTACTTAGATTCTATCGTTTCATCAACTCTCGAGGCTTTTAACTGAGGTCAGTTTTTAGATCTACAGTCTCTGGAGAACAGTCAGGAAGAAACAGGAGCTCATGATGATGAATCATTCATGTTTCTTACTGGAAGACTGATTCATGGAGCAGGTATTTGTGTCTCTGTGTGTGTGTGTGTGTGTGTGTGTGTGTGTGTGTGTGTGTGTGTGTGTGTGTGTGTGTAACCCGACCACACGGACAGGTGCACTGTCCGTGCACACAACGTGGGCTCCGGTGGACGTACCTGGAGGTAAGTCAGCGTACTGGATGTCGCAGAACGGTGGAGCCCAGCCGGGGTTACAGTGGCACGCTTTCTTGTGATTACACACCTGAGGACCAAAGAACACGCATTCACACATCCAGCCCAGAACAACCTTTTGTAACAATTAAAAACAGCTGCAAGTCATTTAGTTTTTTTTTAAACTCACCCCATTGTTGTTGCATTTCTTTGCACAATCCTCCTTTTTCCCGTAAACCGACAGGTCCACACACCGGTTGCCGAGGCAGACCTGCAAAGCGTCCAGTGAAAGTAACGTAACCGACGAAAGTAACGTAACCGACGTAACCAACGGAAGTGACGTAACCAACGTAACTGACGTAACCAACGTAAGTGACGTAACCAACGTAACCAACGAAAGTAACGTAACCAACGAAAGTAACGTGACCAACGAAAATAACGTAACCAACGAAAGTAACGTAACCAACGAAAGTAACGTAACCAACGTAAGTGACGTAACCAACGGAAGGAACGTAATCAACGGAAGGAACGTAACCACTGGAAGTAACGTAACCACTGGAAGTAACGTGTCCAACGTAACCAAGGAACCTGCAAAGTGTCCAGCGTAAGTAAAGTAACATAACCAACGTAAGTGACGTAACCAACGAAAGTAACGTAACCAACGAAAGTGACGTAACCAACGAAAGTGACGTAACCAACGAAAGTGACGTAACCAGCGTAAGTAACACAACCAACGAAAGTAACGTAACCAACGGAAGTAACGTAACCAACGGAAGTAACGTAATCAACGGAAGTAACGTAATCAACGGAAGTAACGAAACCAACGGAAGTAACGAAACCAACGGAAGTAACGAAACCAACGGAAGTAACTTAACCGACGGAAGTAACGAAACCAACGGAAGTAACATAACCAACGGAAGTAACATTACCAACGGAAGTAACGTAACCAATGGAAGTAACGTAACCAAGACGGAAGTAACTTAACCGACGGAAGTAACTTAACCGACGGAAGTAATGAAACCAACGGAAGTAACATAACCAACGGAAGTAACATAACCAAGACGGAAGTAACTTAACCGACGGAAGTAACTTAACCAACATAAGTAACGTAACGTAACCGACGTAACGTAACCGACGGAAGTAACGTAACCGACGGAAGTAACGTAACATAACCAACGGAAGTAACGTAACCAACGGAAGTAACGTAACCAACGGAAGTAACCTGTAACTCTCGACTTTTACCTTATTCGGTCCACATCTGGTTCCACTTGGCACCATGTCTATGTTTCTGGTCTTATCGTCATCCACAGCCAGTTTACATTCGATGATGCTGCGCACAGTGTAGGCCGCCCTTTTCCCTGTGATGGAGTCGCCCCCTCCTCCACAAAACATAGATCCACACATAAGATTCCTAAAAAGAAAAAGGACAAATTGATCAAGAACTCAAAACATACAACATTGAATGTGTTTTCAGGACATGAACTGGCTCATTCTACGTGCCAGGTTTCCTCCCTTTGTGATAAACTTTTGGACAGAAAGCGAGCCGGGCCACGGTGATACGTACGGTGGAGCGCAGGGGACGTAGCCGAACTTGTTCCTCCCACAGTTGGCACCTTCTTCGCCCCGGCTGTTCAGGTCGAAACACACATCCGATCCAACGTTGGCCCCTGAGGAGAAAAGATATGCAGAGTTAACCTCTCGGACTGTGCCAGCAGGCGAAAAAAAGAGATTAAAAAAAAAGAGAAGATGAAAGTTGTAACCAGTCAAAGATGCAGTTTACATTCCTGAAATTGTCATAATTGGCGTTTTGACCAGAAATGTTTTCTGTGAGGTCACAGTGACCTTCGACTACCAGATTATAATCAGATCAAATGGATGCTTGTGCCAAATGTGAAGAAATTCCCTCCAGACATTCCCGAGATACTTTTACAAGAATGGACGGGACGGACCGAGCGGGTACAGAATCGAACTGAAGAACCAAAACAAAGCATCGGTGTGTCTTCACACTCCAAGCACAAGTGACGGATTAAAGCCGTATTTAAAAAATACACACTTCTTTTGTCGATGCAGATACTATCCTCCATTTCTATGAGAGTGCTATTCATCAAACCTTCTGTGGTCCTTTCATGCAACACAAACGCACACTATTGAAGCAGCCTTTCCCAGAGCGAGACGTTTTCACCATGTGACGCTGACGTAGGAACGGACTCCTGGAGGCTCGGCTCCTCTTTGGAAAAGAACAGTGAAACCCCTGTTGTTGTGTGTGTGTGTGTGTGTGTGTGTGTGTGTGTGTGTGTGTGTGTATGTGTGTGTGTGTGTGTGTGTGTGTGTATAGGGTACCTGGTCCAAACAGCCTCCAGCAGTGCTGCTGATGTGTGGGGCAGTGCCCGTCGTAGCAGTAGCCCTGGGCCCGGTCGCTGCAGGGTTTGCCGTTCATCTCAAAGCTGTCTTCGGGACAGTCCTCCGACGCCCCGCTGCAGTATTCAGACAGGTCGCACTCGCTGGCCGACTCTCTGCACACACTTCCTGCCAGTCTGAACTGAGGGTTAAAGCACACATTGCAGGTGATTCAGTGGATAAAACATAGAATTAGCTACTAGTCATGGTCAGTCAAGTTGCTGTCATTAGAGGAAGGATGTGGTGAAGTACATAATATGGAACCAGCAGGATATCGCCCTCTGTTTCCTGTTATTATTCAGCTGCTGTTTCAATGTCGTCTGAAGAGTAACCTTCTCCTGTCTCTGTTTTAATGTCCTCGGTTATTAGTCTGTCCTACTATTGCCATGAGGTTTGAATCACACATTCATGTTCCCAGAGGTTGAATCCTACTGACTGATGATTTTCTTACTGCCAGTGCAAACGTTAGATCAGAGTTTTCATTGATCCAGCTTTAAATATCTCAACTTCCATTGGACATGTCAAAATAAAAGCTTTGTTTACACATTCGTGATCCCCAGAGGATGAGTCCTGAATACTCTGATGATGCTCTGACTCCTCCACTAGTGAAAACAACATGTCAAGGGTTTTACTAAAACATTGTGACTATCTCAACCTCTCCTGGACGGATTGGCACAAAGCTTTGTTTCCACATTCATGATCCCCAGAGGATGAATTCTCAAGACTTTGGTGATTCCCCTGACTTTTCTTTTAGCGCCACCATGATGTTTACATTTGTAGTTCCGAGTGAACCAATATTGGATGGATTTCCATAAAATATGGTATATTTGGTAATCCCCAGACCTTTTTTAAAGTTTGTATTCGTCTTATACTACATTAATGGACGCTAAAGTACCTGGCAGTTGTCACAGCATTGTCCATGAGCACACTGGGATCCTACGGTCAGGCGACACGTTGAGGCGTCGCAACAAGGGTTCTTGCATTCCTAGAGAGAAACACATTTTCCCAATTTGTTACGTTTGTGTATTCAGAAAGACCTTGACTTCAGTCTAAACAGATCAGATGTTAATCTCCCACACAAGCAGCAGCTCAGCCAAGAATGTTGTCTCTCCGCTGTGAGCGCACAGGAAAACTATTTTACTTTTTTTGAGGCCCCAAAACTCCCGCTTGGCAACCGCAACCGCCTTCCCTTTTATTAGCTCACAGGAAACCACACCAGTCGGCGAAAAACAGAGATCCCAAATGGTATCTGTTCCTCACCAAAGGATATATTTAAACTTTTCCAAGGTTCCCAAAAAAGCAGAATCAGTTCCACTTCACCTCCCCAGTGCCGCAGTCGCATTCCTCCCCGGGGTCCAGCAGGGCGTTGCCGCAGCTCGGGCCCACGGCGATGCTCCGGGCGGCGCCGGGTCTGGACAAGCAGCCGGGCTGAGCTCGCTCCATGAACTCGGCGAGCTGCTCCACGCTGCAGCCGCTGAAGAATTTCGGGAACGCTTGATTCCCGGTCCTGAAGAGGAGCAAAGAACAGGGTTCATACACATTCTGACCAATGCATTTCCATGACTTTTAACCAAATTTCCATGACTTTTAACCAAAATTTCCATGAGCAAACATTTAGTGAAATCTGGGTGTAAACATGAAAAAGTGAGTAAATGTAGTATTTAAACTAACAATGAGAAAACAAAGCATACAGTAAACCTTAAATGACACAAATGAATGAGACAATAGTTTGATTAAAAGAATAAACATTTATATAGATGCCTGTATGTATGCCTGCTTATATTTTGAGCGTCTTTCTTTTAAAAGCATATTAATTATTTCAAACTCAGCGTAAATGAACGTCATGAACACATGAATATAACACATTTACATGACTTTTACAAAACCTTTGGGATCTTATCTTTTTCAAGGACTTTTCCAGGCCTGGAAATAACCATTTAAAAATTCCATGACTTTTCCAGGTTTGCCATGACCGTAAGAACGCTGAAAGAAATGTTTAAGTTTTTGGGGAAAAATTATTCAATGAACATTTATGAACAGTTCATGTTGTGATTCTAATATAAGAGCTAAAAACCAGCAGTCTTCCCACCAGACGTTGAACCTGCTGCAGGGATTTTGCAGGAACTGCTGGAAGAACTCTTATTGTCTGGTGATTTCCCTCTGGGTCCCTTGTGTACTTTTCCCACATATTTTGAACGTGCAGGCTGAGTGTTCGTGAAATATGATACTTCCAAAAGTACCGTGCCGAAAATAAATACAAGCTGCAGCCAGAGAGAGGCCTGGAGGTCCTCACCGGAGCTTCTCCGCCATCACACAGTTCTCGCTGCCGTAGGACGGACCGCACAGGCAGCCGGCGGCGTCGTGGGACAAGCCGAAGTTATGTCCCATCTCGTGAGCGATGGTGGAGGCGAGGCCTATGGGGTTGTCGTGGTGATCCTAACAGAGAAACGCAGGACTAAATTCAGCGGGATGCATCGTTAAGACATCGATAAGCTCTCCTTTTTTTTTTTAATTTACCTGATTGACTCCACCTGAGTTTCCGGTGCACATGGCGAACTTATTCGCCAGCCCGACCGTATCTCCGTCAAAATCTTTGCCGCTGCGGAGGGGAAAGAGTCAAACGTCAGCTCAAACTGTCCGCTTCCTTCCAACGTCTGCACGGACGTCCGAGAGAGACCGGCGCTCACGTCACGAACTGGGCGTTGTCGTGGTCGGTCCGCCGCAGGAGGTCGGCCTGCCGCCACAGGAGGAAGTTGTCCAGCGCGATCTCCGAGTGGACGTCCACGTCGATGTGGTCTTTGTCCGTCCACAGCTCCAGGCCCACCAGCACCACGCGGATGTTCAGAGCGCGATACAGCTGCAGGCAGGGACGGGACGTTATTCGGGAGGGGGAGGGGGGAAAGCGCTGAGAGCGGTGAAGAGCGCCCAAAAACAAAGATTACCTTGTCGACGTGATTTATGACTTCGAGAACACGGGATTTCGTCTGGCTTCCGTACCGCTGACACTGGAGGAAGAGAAGATATATGGACTTGGCAATAATTTCTACATTATCAACTTATCGTACGATGTATAGACATGCCGATACTTTCTACGTTATGGACTTATCGTACGATACATGGACATGCCAATACTTTCTACGTTATCAACTTATCGTACGATGTATAGACTTGCCAATACTTTCTACGTTATGGACTTATCGTACGATACATGGACATGCCAATACTTTCTACATTATCAACTTATCGTACGATGTATAGACATGCCGATACTTTCTACGTTATGGACTTATCGTACGATATAATATATGGAAATGACCTCAAGCATTTTTTGTTCCCGACTTATTGTAACATGGACATGTCCTCGATCATTTCTACGTTATGGATTTATCGTACGATATATGGACATGGCAATAATTTCTACGTTAGCAACTTATCGTACGATATATGGACATGGCAATAATTTCTACGTTAGCAACTTATCGTACGATATATGGACATGCCAATACTTTCTACGTTATGGACTTATCGTACGATACATGGACATGCCAATACTTTCTACGTTATGGACTTATCGTACGATACATGGACATGCCAATACTTTCTTTGTTAACGACTTATCGTACGATATAATATATGGAAATGACCTCATGCATTTTTTGTTCCCGACTTATTGCAACATGGACATGACCTCGATCATTTCTACGTCATGGATTTATCATACGATATAAAGTCATGCCAATACTTTCTACGTTATGGACTTATCGTACGATATATGGACTTGGCAATAATTTCTACGTTAGCAACTTATCGTACAATATATGGACTTGACAATAATTTCTACGTTAGCAACTTATCGTACGATATATGGACTTGGCAATAATTTCTACGTTATCAACTTATCGTACGATATATGGTCATGGCAATAATTTCTACGTTAGCAACTTATCGTACGATATATGGACTTGGCAATAATTTCTACGTTAGCAACTTATCGTACGATATATGGACTTGGCAATAATTTCTACGTTAGCAACTTATCGTACGATATATGGACTTGGTAATAATTTCTACGTTAGCAACTTATCGTACGATATATGGACTTGGCAATAATTTCTACGTTAGCAACTTATCGTACGATATATGGACTTGGCAATAATTTCTACGTTATCAACTTATCGTACGATATATGGACTTGGCAATAATTTCTACGTTATCAACTTATCGTACGATATATGGTCATGGCAATAATTTCTACGTTAGCAACTTATCGTACGATATATGGACTTGGCAATAATTTCTACGTTAGCAACTTATCGTACGATATATGGACTTGGCAATAATTTCTACGTTATCAACTTATCGTACGATATATGGACTTGGCAATAATTTCTACGTTATCAACTTATCGTACGATATATGGTCATGGCAATAATTTCTACGTTAGCAACTTATCGTACGATATATGGACTTGGTAATAATTTCTACGTTAGCAACTTATCGTACGATATATGGACTTGGCAATAATTTCTACGTTAGCAACTTATCGTACGATATATGGACTTGGCAATAATTTCTACGTTATCAACTTATCGTACGATATATGGTCATGGCAATAATTTCTACGTTAGCAACTTATCGTACGATATATGGACTTGGTAATAATTTCTACGTTAGCAACTTATCGTACGATGTATGGACTTGGCAATACTTTCTTTGTTAACGAATTATCGTACGAGATAATATATGGACATGACCTCAAGCTTTTTTTTTTTTTCTTCTCGACTTTTTGTAACACGGACATGACCTCGATCATTTCTACGTTATGGACTTATCGTACGATATATGGACATAACCGTGATCATTTTTACATTATTGACTGATTGATTATGGACATGACCTCGATCATTGTTTCCTTCCCAGCCAGAGAGGAGTAATTGTAGCGGTAAAGGAATTTAATCGCTTACCTCAGCATTGTCCACCACCACAAACAGCTCGACAAACCTCTGTGGGCCTGCGATGGGTTTGGTTTTCTGAAGGAAACAGAAATACAACCGTCACATTGATATTCTTAAAAGGATCGACCGTAAACCACAAAACCGTACCCATGTCTCCTACCCACGATCTGGACCTGAAGAGGCCAGCGAGCCGAGGGCCCTGGTCCCGGTCCTGGTCCCGGTCCCGGTCGTACAGCGCGGTGCCGTTGGACGAGGATCCGCAGCCGGGCCTGCCGCTGATCTTCAGGTGCTCCCGTCTGTAGACCGCGTGGTCGCCGTCCTCGGTCCGGCCCAGAGGCTCGATCAAGTAAACCTGCTGCCGGGTTCTCACGAAGCCGCTGCGAGAAAACGAGGAGATGCCGCTTTTTAATAGAGAAGCTCCCTGCAAGGCAACTTTCAAAGTGGTCAATAAAGTCATCAGAACAATCTTTGAAGACACAATAAAAAAGGAAATAAAAGACTAGAAATACAGCTATTGTGCAGGTACAGTAGTAACATGATTAGATTCCTCAAATTCAAAGCTGCCTTCACGTACGCAGACTAAAGAAATTACTAAACATCATGAAGCAACACATTTCACAAAGAAGCTTTACTGGACATAATGCAAGCGGCAAATTACAAATAGGAAGTTTTAATCTGTGTTTTCTTACCTAATGCCCGAACAGATCCCAACGCTGACTGCAGAGTCCTCCGAGCCTTCGATGTGGCCGTGATAGTAGCAGTGGTCCTGGATCAGATCCTGGATCAGAGACGTCGTGTGTTCAGTTACTCACAAAAGGCTTTCTTTGTTCTCATCGCCCATGACGTTATGGGTTTGATCTTTATCACGTCGGGGTCACTAAAACTCCACCGAAGTTTCACATTTATGGAGGACAACATAAAAAATCTGGTTTCCAGATACAAATGTGCCATTTATTTAAAATATGAATTTCTGTCCAGGGAAGAAATATTGAAATAAGTACATAATAATAATGATAATAATAATAATAGTGACGATGAATCTGCAGTAATATACATACATACATTTATACGTTCATTAACTAACAATTATTTCCATCTCTTCCCGGCGAAGTCATTTCTGCCACTTTAATTTTTATTTAATCCAATAAACAAACTTGTCAATATTTGTGTTTTCTTGCCCTGCTGTTGGTTAATAGTTGGCTTTTCTTTTTTAATAAGTGATGATTGTAAATTTAGATATTACGGACGCAGGAAATAAAAACGCTGAACCTTATTTGTTTTGATTATGTTGTCAGATTTTACACGTTGCATCTTTAATCTCTAGATTATTTTTTATAATAAATCCATATCATTTTTGTAAATGCAAAAAAAAGAATTCCATCTTGCGACCCCAACCCCTGTGTGGTGATTTGTCTTAATTTAACTGAAATCAGAGTCTCACCTCGTTTGGAGACGTCGTCACCCGTCTTCCGTCTCCTGAATAGTGTGTTTCCGTGTAGCCTCGCCCAATAAGATTCCTACAAAACAAAAGTAGAAAAACTAAAACAGAAGGTTTTCTTTTTTAAATATTAAAACACATGTTTGTTTAGTGGCTCTAGAATTCTAATGAGGCGTGTCACAATATTTACATATTATTGAAGGTTATGACCTCTACCAACTTATATTATTGACTTATCTTGCTATATTTATTTTAGCCAACAGAGCCGGAGGGACCGTCTTTTTTTGTTGTTGTGTAGTTTTATTTAATTAAAATAATTAATTTAAAATGTATTAAATTAGTCTGGATATTCTTAATAATTAAGTTCACTGCTCTTTGACAGGATGTATTGCATTATTATGCTATTTTAAAATAATCATATCAGTGGCATGAAATGGTCCTTAAATGACAGAAATATTATTTCTGGGACAAAATACCGTCGATCAAAGTTAGTTATTGTGACAGGCCTTATTCTAATTAATAAAAAATAAAAGATATTCTATTGAAAAAACAAACAATGTTAACCTGTTTTTTTCCAGGTGAATTGTGTGGTTCCTCCCTTCGATGGTCAACTCGTACTGAACCGCATCAGGATAAAGCTGTTGAAGATTATCGTTCAGTCACACAACAACTATTGATAACCGTACAAATATAACCCTCACGTCCTCTAAAAATAGCAATACTGCTATAATAAAAATACTTACCTGCAGGTAAAAGTTCTGCATTCGAGTTTAAGTATCAAAAGTAAAAAATACTCATCATGCAGAATGTCCCCTTTAAATATGTTGTATCACTTCATAATAAAAGTTAAATTATTATAACTGATGCATAAATGTGAACGTAACATATTAATGTTATATAGCTGGTCAAGAAAAACATCCATTTTAGCTCCTTTACATGTTGAGTAATTTAGGTTTTTAACTTTTAATAATATTAAAATAATATATTATTATAATAATAGTAGTAATAATATTTCAAAACAGACAGGAATAATCTTTAAGGACATTTTGACGTGATCATATTCTAAAAGCCGATCCTCTGATCACATGATGTCTCAGGTGTGTGAGGAGGTGACGTCACCTGCGTGTCCTTTAGGCTCCGCCTCTGTCGCCCCTGGAGCCGCTGAGGCCGGACCACCTCGTACTTCTCCACGTGAGACAACATCCCCGACGTCTGCGCGAGGAAAACTACACAGACAACAACGCCGTTATTCCACATGCATACATGAACATCTGAAGAGACTTTAATCTGTTTGACATGCATCACCACTTCCTGTTTATACTTCCTCTCTACAGCGCCGGACAGTACATTAACTCAAGTACTATTAAGTACTACTTCAGCAGTTTTGAGGTAGTTTTACTTTACTTAAGTGCATGCACTTTATGCTACTTTTTATGCCCCTAAAAACATAATTTTTATCTTTTTGTTCAGGATAATAACTTGTGTGTACAAATTATTATATTTCTCAATCATCTTTGAAGGATCCATAATTTAACACCCAGTTTGATCAATTCAATTACAGCTTTTGTACTTTTACTCAAGTACAATTCAGAATTCAGAACTGTTTCTTTTAGTATTTTTACAGTGCGGTAGGCCTTTTGTTACTTTTACTTAAAGTGGCAATCTTAAAGATTTTTATTTAAATAAATGTCTGTAAAGTCACCATCCATCGCCGAAGGAGCCGGTGTACCATTGATTAAAGTTTTGCAATATTTATATATTTCAGTATTACAAACTGTCTGTGCTGACATTCCCCGTCCAAAATAAAATAGTGTGTTACAGTTTGTCTACATTGATTACACACAAACATGTAAACTATGCACATATTGGAGCAAATGTATCAACAAAAATGATTCAGACGGCAAAAAGAAAGAGAAGTAGTTGGAACAATCTACAACATAATTACATAATTACTTTCAGTAAATTGTTTTATTATTAAATACACTCTTTTTTTAAACATTTAAATACTTTATGGCCATATTAAAACATGGTTTGTTAGAAAGAGGAAACTAGTAAAAGGCACTCACTCATAGAGCACGTTACACATTAAAAGTTGAAAACTTAGAATCATAAAAGCTTCAGACAAATGGGTGAAATTAAATCATAAGAACACCAAAGATAAAGAAAACATTGGCACCTGTAGGGAATTGAGCAACAACATCACAGGACCCTGAGATAAAGGGTGTTAAAAACAGAGAGGCTGCAGGATATATGAGCCTTTGAGGAACCTGGATTTAATATTATACGTTTTTAAAGAAGGAAGGAAATTAAAAAGGCAATATGGGTCCTTTAATACTCCAGACTTTATGCAAAATAAAAATAAAAAATGCACCAAATTGTCTTAAAAAGGGAAAAAAGTATCATTATTTAAAAGTAATTATGGGGATTTCGGCCCATTTCAAGGTGGAGGACATTTCTGTGTGTCCACTTGTTGAATATTATTGTTGTTTGATACCAAAAAACCCTGAAGTAACAACAACAAACACTTTTTTAATGCAGTTTCCCAAAACAAAACAATGAATGCATTAATAATACGCGCATTGACAACATTTTCCTTTAGTTTTGATCTCGTAATAAAGTATTTGCAGTAGAATAGTTCACCTACCGCACGTCAGCCACAGAGAGACCATGTTCGCTCCCAGCATGCAGCGCTCTGCCCGGGCGCCGCCGCTCATCTCCCGTCTCCGGGAAACAGCGACGACAGCAGCGCTTCCAAGGAAGCTCCTCCTCCGGAAGCTCCTCCTCCGGAAGCTCCTCCTCCGGCTGGTGCTTATCGCCGCCTCGGCTTCCGGTGGAATATGACATGTCAAAATAAAAGCACCGCACTCAACGATCACTAGTTAACGTTAAACTACGGAAGCCCATTTTCGATGTAAAATAAAAATAATTACGGATAGAAACTCGATATTATGAGATAGAAAGTGATTTTATGAGACATGAAAGTCGAAATTATGAGATAAGAAAGTCGAAATTATGAGATAGAAAGTCATAATGATGAGATAGAAAGTCGATATTTTGAGGTGGAATATAACATGTCAAAATAAAAGCACCGCACTTAACGATCACTAGTTACGATTAAACTATGAAAGCCCATTTTCGAAGTAAAATACAAATAATTATGAGATAGAAAGTCATAGTTATGAGATAGAAAGTCGAAATGATGAGTTAAGAAAGTCGATATTATGAGATCGTATGGCTTTCTTTTTTTTCAGTTTACTGGTGAAAAAAGAAAAAGCCAGCATCATTGAAGCACATGCTCATAATTATGACTGGTGAAAATGGGCTTCCATATTTAACAACAAGAGACGTTTTTTGTTTTTTTAAGTTGATATACTCTGATAATGTGTAATTTAGGGATAAACACAGTTCTGGGTTTAAGTGGTAATTATTTCTGTCTTTTGTGTTTGATTGAAAAAGCTGATGCACAGAATGTTTACAATGAGGATGAGCCCAAGATAATCCTGCGTGGAAAAGAGCTTTTTGAAATGCACTGCAATGAATTACAATCAGAAGTTATCCGTGTTTGGTTCAAAGAGAAATTCAACTCTTAAAACAGCCGGCACTTCTTTCATGTTTGCCACATGTTTGGACATAATGCACGACATTCATGAAGGGATGGCTCAGTATGAGATGAAGTTATTGTTGAACTATCTCAGGAAACGTTTTGTCAAAACACAATATGTTCTATGGGATTTATGCTTTTGACTATGGGAGGCAAAAATCACCCTACGAGGATTAACTTGGACGGCAGTGGCAATAACATGGACTCAGATCCAGAAGAAAACCAAAACTTTGCTGCTGCTTTTTCTGCAGATAATCAACATCATATTTTCTCCTTCTGTTACACTCGGCATGACTATACATTTAAAGCATTTAATAATGGAACGCCGTGAATTGTTCAAACTGTATGTACTTTTAGTACAAGAGATAAAAGAACATTTATGAACAGCATCAACAGACTCAGTTCTAAAACCATTTATCAGAGCAGATTAAATGTTCTTCACGCCTCGGAGTTCAACCGAGAACCACAAAGTGAAGGATTTCTTTCTAGCCTTCCTCATAAAAACACATACAGACGCCTCAAATAAGAGTTCATGTTCAGTTTTTGCCTCCAAAGGTACATCCTGTGCCCCTTGAGCATCCCAAATACAGATTTTACATCACCTTTCTAATTCTAACTACATTTCTTTTCCGATTATATTCACATGTTACATTTTAGAAACGTTAACGCGTGTCTCAGTCATCCACATGCTCCAGTCTTTACTAACCAGCAACATATTTGCTTGTTTTTGTCACATACAAAACACAGTAAAGCAAAAACATATATGTTTGTATATGTTTTTGTTATTATTGCTTTAGTTCCCTCAATCGTTCACATTTGAAGCATGGGTGCCAGGACCAAGACCTCCATTGCATCATTACATTTTTAAATATTATATTAAGACACAACATACCAATGTGAATTTTCTTTTAAAAAGAAAAAAGGAAAGTTACGTGGATATGAATAAAAAATTACAGGTACCTCACTTAAATCTCTAAATAATTCCGAAGCAGATTTAGATGTAAAAAATGTCTTATTTTAGATAACTTAAACAGAATGAACTTTTCAAATTCAAAAATAAAGAAATTCATAAAATTGGAGAAATTAAGAATATGTTTTCTTTTATGGATGTGAATTTTAACAAAGAGAATAAATCAATCGACGTGTGAGTTGTATTTTTTGGTCCCCTGCATAGTATACGAGTAATAAGGAATATAAGTATAAAACTACAACCGTGGCTTCTGACACAAATACTTGTTGTGAATTCATCTTTATTATTTGATAAAACGTAAAAAATATATAAGAATATTGTATACAAGTACTCAACATATTGATTTCCGTCAGCACTGGCTTCAAACACAGGAACTGAAAGTGAGCGTGCCACGACTTAAATAATACAATGGCGCGGTCAAAAGGGAAAGTGGAGAGAATTCCGAAACCGCTTCATGGACCCAACACAGAATGACCAGTGTGCTGACTCCACATCAAGAGACGTCCGGATCATGAAGAACCGAGCACATGTGTTTCATGCAATGTTGTTTGGATGTGTGCAGAGAAGGGATCACTGTGAGTTGACTCCCAAACACGAGTATGTGCTGGCAGTGAGGATTTCCCCACATCAGTACATGTTGTACAAAAACTACCTCGACCACGTCACCGGTATGAGCTCCATGGCGAACACAGATAGAGAACTGGATCCAACCTGTTCGAGGACTTTCAGGTGATCAGCCGAATTTGGACTGTTCCCTGGTGCCTTCAGCTCAACGACAGCAGCAAAGAAAGCCAGAGGAAGAAAACACAAGCGGCAGTTCTGCGGAGAAATGAAACCACTGGAGCACAGAGAGGACTGAGAGAACGAAGGAGAAGATTCAATGAGTCTGTCCTGGTCACACGGCGCCTGAAGCACTGGGATAGGCTGACTGAAGGGTGGTGTGAAGACCAAAGCAAAGCGTTTTGACCTCCTCCATGCCTTACACAACAAGAGACACAGGGTGCATCTCAAGTCTCTAAACTGCATCCCCGTTTCCTTCACTTGCGTCCTTTCCTTGCGTCTTAGTCCCTCCCACCAGGGATGCACGGAGAGGAAACCATGCGAGGAGAGAAGACACATGGAAATACGTTTTAAGAGACGTCCCAGGTAGCCAGCGGACTCGGCTGTGTTCCGGCTCGATGCGGCCGAATGTGAGCCAGCTTTGGCCCAATTCATCGTTGCCATATTGAGAACCAGTGCCCCAGACCAGTTGAACCAGTGCCCCAGACCACATGCAGGTTCTTATTAACTCACAATTATTTGTTGGACCAGAGTTATGTCCTTCTCAACTTTGACAAAAAAGCTTTGAACAAAGTAAATGTAATAACGTTTAATCTTTGTCTTTGTTATTTTCTTCTGTTTTAAGTTTGATCTTTTATAGAGTAATGTGGGTTTCTCAACCCTAAATTAACTGGATTCATGTCATAATAACAGAGAAATTATTTACATATATCTTTACATTTATATAAATGCATGTACAATATCGTGAACCCTTGAATAAACAATAATCAAACACAAAGACAGTTATTTAACAATATGTTTGGGAGTAGTTAGTGTTACAGTTTCAACCGGCCCTTTGAGGCATGATGCTGATGTGGGTCTAGAGCCATATATGGGCATATCTCTGGGTTACACTCGTTGTCTTTTTGATTCTTCACACTTCATTTTGTTGGTACGCCCTCTGGCGTCTTGAAGAATGATGCAGCGCACAGCGCATAGAGTATAAACGGTACGTGTATGATGCAGCATCCCCTCAGGATGCTGCATCATACACGGGCTTACAGCCGGACACTGCCGAAGACATATTTATGATATGTCCCATGCAATAAAACTATTTGATTCTCAACAAGAGGCCAAGAGATTGCGTATACACTACGGACATGTATAAACAAGTATAAACTACAATTAATATGTATCTACCTCACCCGTTTAAATCACCTTAAGGTTTAAAGGAAGGCACAATTGAGGACGTGGCTTTGACTGACAGGTGGTTGCAGTCTCAGGTCGCTTGCTGTCTGCTATGCTGCAGCTATAAGGTCTCCCACCTCAATAAAAACAAATATCAAAGAGAAAGGTGTTTGTTTCAGACTATTCACCTCTCTATCAGTTCATTGAATGATGAAAGAAACCCTATTAGTTTGCTGTATCTGTGTTGCTGCACTGACTGCTGTTATTGCTGCTCACCGCTCCTCTTCTCCAGGTGGAGGCGGTGTCGGACAAACAAACACAACTGGTTTCTGAAGGTTTTCATGGAAACTAGAATATAAAGAAGCAGCGGTGAAGCTGTTGTAGCATGTAAAGACATGTCTGTTGTCTCAGCTGTTTGTTGAACAGTAGAACGAGTGTATTTTGACGCTCAATAACTATTCAATTCAATTCAGTTTATTTTATATAGGCCATTTTTGCAGTCACTTTGCATCTCTTTGTAGTTGTTTTGTGTCTCTTTGTAGTTGTTTTGTGTCTCTTTGTAGTTTTTTGTGTCTCTTTGTAGTTTTTTGTGTCTCTTTTGTAGTTGTTTTCAATTCAATTCCGTTTATTTTATATAGCCCAACATCACAAATACAAGTTTGCCTCGGAGGGCTTTACAATCTGTACACATAACATCCTGTCCCGGGACCTCACATCGGATCAGGAAAAACTCCCCCAATAAAGATAGTAAAAACCCTTTCACAGGGAAAAAAGGGAAGAAACCTTCAGGAGAGCAACAGAGGAGGATCCCTCTCCCCGGATGGACAGAAGCAATAGATGTCATGTGACCAGAATGAATAACGTAACGGAGTTACAGCACATTACATGAATATGACAAGAAATGATTCATATAATGAGTAGTAGGCATGGTCCATGATCCAGATAACCACGATCCATGAAGCAGAAGGCGGTAGAGAGGAGGGGGCATCAGCAGGGCCATGGCAGCAGGCAGGACCGGTTCCAGGCCGGTTCCATCAGCAGGGCCATGGTAGCAGGCAGGACCGGTTCCAGGCCGGTTCCATCAGCAGGGCCATGGCAGCAGGCAGGACCGGTTCCAGGCCGGTTCCATCAGCAGGGCCATGGCAGCAGGCAGGACCGGTTCCAGGCCGGTTCCATCAGCAGGGACAAGACAATATATTGAACTGGAAAGCGGATCAAATCACAATGTGGACATGTTTTCTTGTCTGGTATGGAACAACTTGACTCTGGATCATTTCTATGACAAAGGAGCAACATGAGACTTACATTTAGGGGTGAGGTTTAAAAGCCTTTTTTGGATCCTAAACTGGTATTATGTTGATAATATGTGAGTCTTTTGGTTTATTCAGTGAAGTCTGGTTCAACCACACAGATACTTTCACTTGCTGTCTAATTAGGCCTCTTGTCAGAACTGTGTAGATGTGTGCAGACCCGCTCTGTTAATGCTTTCTGATTACTTCTGTTCAGGTACAACTCTTTAGTTTACCATTAACTGCATCTGAGTAACACATTATAGACGTTACATTTGTATATCGTCACACATACCAGGGCTCTCTTGATTAACGCTTCCTGGCATGCCTTTCCATTCTTCCTCTTGCCGAACCAGGAAGTACTGACTAAACAAACTGGGCCCTATTTTTCGTACCTGGCTTACTGAGTTAGCGGGCTAATTGTCAGGATAAGATGACGTAGGTCAGGCTTATTCAGTTTCTCGAAGCAAGCTTAGATAAATCACCATAGCAACACAGCCAAAAATGTAAACCTGCTCCCGGGCAGGCTTACTGAAATTCACTGGATAAGCTGGCCACTCCCACCGGACAAAAAAGGCAGCTCACTTCCTCATTGATGAAGGAGCGGTATTAGTTATATTAGTTTTATTGGGAGAGAGTTCTTTGAGATCGCCAAGATCCGTCCTCACATCATCATGACTTCCTGTACGCGGCGCTATAGATTCTGCCTTCAAGGAATCATTTATTTACGAGAGCTTCTCGAGCCGCGGACACTGATCACCACAGGGAGCAGCCGATCGCCCGTCTCACAGACAGAGACTCTCACCCGCTGCATGCCGCGCTGTTCTTAAGTTTATTTAGCGCTTAAGAAACTTATGGATGTGTTGAAAGCACTCATAATTATATGACAGTGTTATTAGTACACCATACATATCATTATTGTAGAACATGATTAAGGTGGACTCATGATAAGAATACAGAGAATCACACACAATTTATTTTCACTGCTTCAATTGATTGAATTTCTGATTATGAATAATACATATATACTGATCCGCCCATACACATATTCAAACTCCTAGTTATATAGAAATATACACATACATGTATATACATATAGTACATGATTCATACGCGCATACAGTACATATATCCTCATAAGTATATATTTATTCGTAAATATAATCTGATTGATCTGGGTGATGAAGCACTTAAAATTTGCGGATACATTTTCCCAACACTGACATTTAACTTGTCTGATATATTTGCGGCGCTTATGTCTCTCAGCGGGGCGGAGTTAAGCTGCGTTCACGGCAACAATGTTACAAAAACGTTGGAATATTCACAACACGTTTGCTGTGAATGATTAAGGTATTGACTTCCTCATATGTCTTCATGATCATCTCCTGCTTCTCATCGGAGAAATAAAAAGAGGTTCCTCTGAGTTTATTTGGCATTGTACTGTTAGAAGATCGTGGTGTCAGTGCTCGATTATTATCCCTTCTGAAGAGGAGCGGGCACGCGCATTTATCCAGAGGATTGACGTCTGGCTAGAATTAACGAGACCGTTTCAGCGCGGATCAGCCGTGAAGAAACCCAGATAGCCTGATGTCAATCATCTCGCTAATTTAAGATGGAGATTAGGACATTTGCCTGACTTTGTTTAGCCAGGTACGAAAAATAGGCCCCAGGTGTTACAGGATAACGTTATCTTTCTGCTAAGCTTCGGTGAGTAGACAAGTAGAAAACAAGTAGACATACTAACAGGTAAGTCGACCACAGGGTGCACTGTGTCATGAACAAATTAGAGTTCAAGACCTACGACTTCTTGATGCTTATGCTTCCTGCTTTCTTACAGTCCAGACGCTTTTCTGCTTGCTCTCGCCTCTGTTTGCATTTTCTTTTTTCAATTCAATTCAGTTTATTTTATATAGCTCAACATCACAAATACAAGTTTGCCTCGGAGGGCTTTACAATCTGTACACATAACATCCTGTCCCGGGACCTCACATCGGATCAGGAAAAACTCCCCTAAAAAGATAGTAAAAACCCTTTCACAGGGAAAAAAGGGAAGAAACCTGAGGGAGAGCAACAGAGGAGGATCCCTCTCCCCGGATGGACAGAAGCAATAGATGTCATGTGGCCAGAATGAATAGCGTAGTTACAGCACATTCAATGAATATGACAGAAATTATTCATATAATGAGTATTAGGCATGGTCCATGATCCAGATAATCCATGAAGCAGAAGGCGGTAGAGAGGAGGGGGGCATCAGCAGGGCCATGGCAGCAGGTAGGACCGGTTCCAGGCCGGTTCCATCAGCAGGGCCATGGTATCAACAATGTTTACCTTTCCGGGAGTGCATACATCTTTTTTTGTTATGATTAAAAGTTATAGCTATTTTATAATTTAATTGTTTTTCACAAATACACTACATGTATTATAATTATTGTTCCCTATGAGCTTATTTTCTGAACTTCAGCCGCGCCCAGCTGTTGATCAGCTGATCGAGACCATGGCTGCAGTCGAATTGCCAAAAAATTATCTCCTAACGTCTAACCCTAAGCACCTTTCCTTAACCTCTGTAAAAACCTTTTTAATAAATCACTTTATTAACAACATAAACAACCTGGTTCATAATATTACTTTATTAACGAGGTTGGAATAGAAATGAAAGAAGGAATATGAAAGTGAAACCAAGGTATTTTTCACAGAGTACAAAGCTACTAAACTGTGTCTTCAGTTTCAAACATGCTGAATTAAATACGTTCTCACACTAACAATGTCTCATATCCCTTTATGTTGTTATGGTTTATATGCAGATTATAATCTGATCATAAGAATATGCAGACAACAGTTTATGAAACACAACTCAGTGTTTTATTGTAATGTGACAAAGTAGTTGATTCAAAAGATGATAATCAGAAACATGACTCAGACTCAAGAGCTCGTCCAGTTTAACTCTTTCATCAAAGCTTCTGTAGCTGAAGTCAAATAAAATAAAAGAATGAGGGCTGAAGCTGCAGGACAACACCAGAGAGAATATAAAATACAGAAGTTTGATTTACAGCAGTTGTCAGCAACAGCAACGTAACGTTCGTAGTTTTCCAGCAGGTTTAGCAGGTTATTATAATTGAAAGCTATCTTCTCAAAGCAAGGTAAGAACTGAGAGTACTGGAGTACTTCCTTTACTGGAAACCTTCAGCCTGTAATTTCCATTCACACTGACAGGGTGGGGCGTCAGTTATTTTAGTTGCACCCATGCCAATTAGTTATTATGCAATTGGCATGTACTGACATAATTTAACCTCACAACATTTAATATTGTTTTTAAAACAGACTAAATAGAGTGGTGACTCCAAAATCGATTTAGTTTTCATCTTAATGTGGAGAAAACCAAAGGAGGCCATCCTTCTTCAACGCTTCCTGTTACATGCTAAATGTAGTGGTATATAGATGTGGACAGCCAGCTACGAGTTGCTCTGAAGATTCAGATTATACATAACAAATGCTATCATCAAGTGAATTATTATGTAGTTTTATACTACATCATAATTAGTCAATTATCAATTAGTTACGTTAGTAAAGTCGTAAGGTAACAGATTAATTTGTATCCAGATAGAAAGATCTAGGGATTAAGACAAAGTAAGAATATTTTGATATTTTACCAGCAACCGTCTACACCGCGTTACACCACATTATTAGGCAAATTGTATTTAAGGGTCATAAACATTCATTTTTTGGTTTTTCAATGAAACTCATGGATGGTATTGTGTCTCAGGGCTATTTGGATGATTGAAATCATCCAAATAGTAATAATAATAATTAGTTTGCCAGGTGAGCCCAATCAAAGGAAAACTACTTAAGAAGGATGTTCCACATTATTAAGCAAGCTACATGTTTCAGGCAAAATGGGGAAGAAAAAGGATCTCTCTGCTGCTGAAAAGCGGCAAATAGTGCAATACCTTGGTCAAGGTATCACAACATTGGATATTTCCAAAAGAAT
Source organism: Myoxocephalus aenaeus (assembly GCA_038501785.1). Lineage (NCBI taxonomy): Eukaryota > Metazoa > Chordata > Actinopteri > Perciformes > Cottidae > Myoxocephalus > Myoxocephalus aenaeus. The sequence continues at coordinate 61,923 of JBAMJR010000267.1, forward strand.
TGCGCGTGATCATCGGACGGTGAAGAAATTTGTCACCGATTCACAGCACAAGCGGGTTCGTTCAGACAAAGGCAAAATAAGGAAGATTTCTGCCAAACAAATGCGTAGGGTTAAGAGAGCAGCCACTAAAATGCCATTGAATAGCAGCAAACAGGTGTTTGAAGCCGCTGGTGCCTCTGGAGTCTCGCGAACTTCAAGATGTAGGACGCTCAAGAGGTTTGCAAGTGTCCTTAAACCTGTTATTCGGCCACCCCTAAACCAAGCTCACAAGCAAAAAAGGTTGCAGTGGGCTCAGGACTACATGAAGACTAACTTTCAAACTGTTTTGTTTACGGATGAGTGCCGTGCAACCCTTGATGGTCCTGATGGATGGAGTAGTGGATGGTTGGTGAATGGCCACCATGTCCCAACAAGGCTGAAACGTCAACAAGGAGGTGGCGGAGTCATGTTTTGGGCCGGAATCATGGGGAGAGAGCTGGTAGGCCCCTTCAGGGTCCCCGACGGTGTGAAAATGACCTCGGCAAAGTATGTAGAGTTTCTGACTGACCACTTTCTTCTGTGGTACAAAAAGAAGAACCGTGCCTTCCGTAGCAAAATCATATTCATGCATGACAATGCACCATGTCATGCTGCAAAGAATACCTCTGGGGCATTGGCTGCTATGGGCATAAAAGGAGAGAAACTCATGGTGTGGCCCCCATCTTCCCCTGACCTTAACCCTATTGAGAACCTTTGGAGCATCATCAAGCAAAAGATCTATGTGGGTGGAAGGCAGTTCACATCCAAGCAGGTGCTCTGGGAGGCTATTATGGCATCCTGCAAAGACATTAAAGCAGAAACTATCAAAGAACTCACAAGTTCAATGGATGCAAGAATTGTGAAGTTGATATCAAAGAAGGGGTCCTATGTTAACATGTAACTTGACCTGTTAAGATGTTTTTGATTCAAACTTTTCTTGATTTCAGTAAATATGACCTCCTAATGCTGCAAATTCAACAAATGACAATTTTTTGTTCTTTACAACCTATAAAATATCTTGAAACTCTGAAATTCTGCATAATAATTTGGAACACTGCATTTTGAGTTTTTTATTTTTGAAAAAAATACTGTTATCATTAGGAGGTTTGTTCAATAGAATTTGACTTATACTCTAACAGTTGATGACTTGAAAATGATACTGACTGACTGTGCATTACTGTTTAGGAAAATCTGAGCAAAGTGTAATTTGCATAATAATGTGGAACGCGGTGTATTGAATTGATAAATGCACGGTATGTCTGGATACAAAGAAAGAAAAACAAAACAGGGTTGAGCAGGGAGTGACCACCTGCACCTTTTGTGTTTATATACAGATGCAGCAGTTGCAGAAGACAAAAGCTCAATCAGAAAGACGCTGCGCTTACTGAAGGCAACAAGTGTGTGAAGCACAGTATGGCAGCCTTGACTGTGGGGATGCTCCTGATATGTGCAGTCCTTGCTGGACAAGGTGAGCTTTACCCTGATTTACCAGTTAATTATGTATTTTAGACCAATATATCATCTCTTTTAAAGTTTATGTTTAGTTTTTGTTCACCGTGTTAGAGAGGTTTTGACTTTATGGTTATTTTTGATGGATTGTATAGTCCTGAAGTTACTGGTTATTTTACAGACTGTTAAAAACAGCTTTAAATATGACCTGAATATAAACTTCATAAAGACTAGGGCTGGACTTGAACATTCAACTAATGGGTTATTTGTCCGTAGTTTATATAGTCAGTTTCAAATTCAATGTGGGTATTCAGATATATATTTAATCACTCTGCATTGCAAACATGCATAAAACACGCTAAACCTTTTGGAAAATGCTTCTTATTAAAAAATGAATAAAAACACAAACAATAATACTGTAGAAAAACAGACTTCTTAAAAGTGAATGCCTTCAATAAAACCAAAAGACAAGTGTTGCAGCGCTGTGAGATGAGACTTTGAGGTACGGCTACTCGCATCACAGAGGGACGAGGAGAGGAGACGCTGAGGCGTTTGCAGCCAGGCCGAGCTCCTCCGTGTGGCAGCAGCACCAGTCAGGACTCTGACCACCGGCCCCCTAGTGGTGGCACGTCTCTGACTAGTCGTGGCACTCCTGTGACAACTATTGGCACTGGCAGCTCGTGGCGCCTACCCCCACCTAACTACATATAAGGAGAGGACAAGTGGAGATGTTATTCGACTTGTAGTCAAAAATGTTTTAATAAATAGTTTTACAATATATTAAATAGGATGATTTATTTTCATTATTTTAGCCGATTGTTGTAAATGACTATAAAAGTAATTATTTGGAAAGAGTATATTTTGTTCCTTTTTGTTTCAAAACAAGCAAAATCATACATAAATAAAATGAATGATGAACAAAAAAGTACAACGAGGTTGCTCGAAGGATGTATACGGAGAACGGGGGCTCAGTTGACTCAACTAAAATCATAAATAGGAGTTACGGAAGCTGACCTGTGTCACAACAATGGGTGTTCCCAGGAAATGTGGCTCCACCCACTCAGCTTGGCAGCTTTTTTTTTTTATTCTTTATTCTCTATTCAACAATTGCACATGTACAGTTTCATAAAGTGTCATTAAGAGACGGTGAAATTGATTTAAATACATTTAAATGAACATGCCAGGAGTGCCGAACAAGTAAAGTTTGCTTGCCACAGACTTGCCACAGACTTGCCTCTGTCAGTAATTGCACTCGCTGTCTCTCTGCGTTTGTGTGAGGTGTAAAAACAGCGATCGTGAGCTCAACGTGACACAATTTTGATTAATAATTATGGAGGAATCCTCTGATTGTGATAAAGGATAAAAGTCATGGTGGTCCATGTTTGGTTTCTACACACCTCATCAGCAGTTGATGCAGCAGCTGGAACTGTAGTGCCACATTGTGTCTGTAGTATCTCATATCAGCTTCAATACTAATACTCATCTCTCTTTCCTGCAGGGTCAAAGGCTCAGGGTAAGCACAGTCACATTTCATTTATTATCAGAGTTGCACTGTAACAACGTTAAACACATGTGATCTGCCTCACTTTATTGTGTACGTACTGACACACAGTTGTCTCTGCTCTGTCAGATTGTGGAGTGGCGCCTCTGAACTCAAGGTCAAGGATAGTGGGTGGAGAGAACGCTACAGCCGGGTCATGGCCCTGGCAGGTCAGCCTGCACATCAATGTCCAGACGTTTCGCTTCCACATCTGCGGGGCGACCCTGATCAGCGCCCAGTGGGTCCTCACAGCAGCCCACTGCGTCGGAATGTAAGAAAAAACTCATAGCACCGGCATCTATTGACTCATGTATTGTTTTATTTTTAGACGTCTACAAAGCTTTCGAGTGTAGCCGTTCATTTTACAGTCCTAAAACTAATTTGGCTTTGGTAATTCTTTTTCAAAAGCTATCAAAACCATAACATGACCATAACGCAACTTTTGACAGATAATTGTTAATAAGTAAAAAAAAAAAAAAAAGATGGAGTCCTTTGACAGTGCTACCTTCTCATGCGAGTAGTCTTGTCACGGTGTTGGATGGCTTCCTGTTTTATTTTGTAGTTCGTGTCTCTGGTGTCCCTGCACTTCCTGTGTGTCTCCTGATTGCTCATTCCCTTCACCTGCCCTCATGGTTTCCACCTGTGCGTCATTACCTTCACCCTCCCCTTGTATTTAAACCCTGTCTGTCTTCTTCCCCAGTGTCAGCCCTTTTTTTAATTTTTTTTTTATGCCTGTTCTTGTGCGTGATCCTGTGTTTTTGGAAGCCTGTTTTTGTTAAATATATTTACTTTACTGACACTTTCCCCCACTCTGACTCAGACACTTTTTTTTTTTAATACATTTTATCCACATATACATGCATTAATATCTCTAGGTCTACTGGATTAAAGTGGAGGCCCTGTCTTTTATTCACCCCTTACAATGGTGATTCATAGTACCAAAGATTCTGATCAGCTGTTCGAAAACCACATTTTTAAAATCAGGGTTCATCAACCCAGAGTTTATTTAGCCTGCTTTCTGAAACAGTCCCCAGCTCATCTGTTTTGTTTTTTTTATGTTGCGTCTGGCTCTTTCCATTCTTCAGACTGGTGTGGCTCAGACTCTCGCTGTTCCTCCAGTTGTCTGCTTTTCCTCGATTGAGGAACTTACATTTACTGATACGCCGGCTGTCTAGTTCTGATAAAACTGGTTGCAACCCGTGAGACTCAATGATTAATATTAATTGATTTGTTATTGTATCCAGAAACTCGACGAGTGCGTATGTTCTCTACTTTGGAAGAGAGACTCAGTCCGGCCCTAACATTCATGAGGTAAAACGCAACGTGTCCGAGATCATCGTCCATCCTGACTTTTCTTTTCGACACTTGAACAACGACGTCGCCCTTCTGAAGCTCCAGAGCCCGGTCACCTTCACTGACTACATCAGACCTGTCTGTCTGGCAAGTAACTCCAGCCAGTTTCACAACGCCACCCCCTGCTGGGCCACTGGTTGGGGCAGTCTTGGAATTAACCGTAAGTATTGGCACGCTAACATGATAACCCAAGATGGTAAATCTGCTTAACATCAGCATGTTAGCGTGGACATTGTGAGCATGTTAGCATACTGTGCCTGGTGCCGCCTTATAGAGCCGCTAGCATGGCTGTAGTCCTGCTTCCTCAGTTAATCCTGTCTTCACACATCTCTTTTTCTATCTAAGTGGTCCCCAGGGTGCACTGTGGCATGAACAAATGAATAGAGTGGAAGACCTATTGCACTGACAGAAGACTTCTTGACTATTGTTGGGCTTGTCTCAGAATACACGCTCACGAAAACATTAAAACCGAAATCTCAGCGATCCACAAACGTTATTTGGCGAGAAAACCAGCAAAGAATAAAAATATCCATAAAACTGTGAAAGACACTGTACCCTCTGATGTCATACTCTGTCTCCCACAGAGACCAACCCCTTTGACTCACTGCAGGAAATTCAGATTCCCGTCATTGGAGAAAAGCAGTGCCGTTGCAACTACAGCCCATTTCAAGAGCTAAACATCACTGACCAAATGATGTGTGCGGCACAAGAGAACACAGGAATATGCCAGGTTAAAATAATAATGCATTGTTGTATGATTTTAAGTAAAGCTTTCCTGACCTTTCTTCTTCCTTAAAACTATCAAAGAAACTCTTAAACTCTATGCACACAGTTAACATACTATCTCTGGTCTTACATTTCTTTTACATTTCTTAGCATAATGTATACTTTTGATATTGAAATGTTTTTGTCAGTGTTCGAGGCTTTGTAAGGCCACTCAAGTCTTATTCTGTCCATGTTCCCAGCAGTATTAATTATGGGTGGGTATTGTTTGGATTTTATTCATACTACTCTTATCAATACTCCTAAAATTACTAACAGGATAATTATTTATTTATATTTTACATATAACTACATTTTGTTTCTAGAACAAATGTTTACAAAGGCAAAATCACTATATATACTCAATAATATCTCACTGGAAACAAATCTAAAATGTCAAACAATAAATAGTATTACTGAAAAGTGTATGTATGAAGAACACAGACATCAGTCACGATCCCTTCCTCCTGTTCTCCTCCATCATCCATCTGCCTGCATACCGTTGGTAAATTTACAGGAATTAGCGAAATTCGAGATTTGTGGTGAACTAAGAGTTTGCTATTTGCTATTAACCGAGCTATGGCGCTGTGCTTATGTACACATAGCGGTGGTGGATGAGAGACGGAGCAGATTGAAATAGACATTACATTTGTTTACATTTGTTTAGGTGTGTTAAACAGGTGTATTGATAAAGTTCTGTCTTTTGCCTCTCAGATCTGGTGTGTGTGTGTGTGTGTGTGTGTGTGTGTGTGTGTGTGTGTGTGTGTGTGTGTGTGTGTGTGTGTGTGTGTGTGTGTGTGTGTGTGTGTGTGACGTCCCGACACAGAGAGTAGAGGAAATAAACGCTGCAGTGTGATAACCAATTAGCTGACACCAAAATGTTGAAAAAGTACCAATAAACGAACAGATAATGTTTAATTCATTAATTCTCTGGTGTTTAATACATTTAGCACCAGAGGATTTCCGGTTCCGATCCCCAGTATTAACTAACTGTTTTGTCCCTTCTTTTTTAGGGGGACCCTGGTGATCCTTTGCAATGCAAACAAGCCTCGCACTGGATCCAGTCTGGCATCATCAGTTTTGGATTTTCTTGCGCCCCGGCTGGTTTCCCTGCAATCTATTCCCGAGTATCTGAGTTCCAGGCTTGGATCATGGAGCAAACGTCTGGGGCAAACGTTAGATTTGTAACGTTCACCTCCAGTGGCACCGATGAAGACAGCAGCTTTGTGTGTAACGCCACAGCAGTTGTTGTTAGTGGCAATGTTCCTGCAGAACAAATGTGTACATTTCTTCCTTTGTTGTGTTATGTTTGTCTTATAATGTATAACTTACATGCATAATATCACAATGATTGCAGTGGAGTTTGTGTTGTCAAAGAGTCACCACTTGTTTTGTTTTTTCCTATTGGGCTATTTTAATGTAACGCAAATGTCGTTTAACCCAAAGATCTTCTCTGAAATCATCCCTCATTTTCATACATAACCATTCACCCTTAATATTGAAACAAATAATAAAACATTGTTTGCTTTTCTCTATCAGTCACAATGGGGTGAAATTAAAAGACTTAAATGAAAGAAAATGTATGGATTTAATAGATTTCTGAATGTCTGAACTGCTGCTATTTCTGGGTATAGTTTGATTTACTATGCCGGTTTCCTCGCCTTGAAGTTAAATCAGATTGCACAACACGTTTCTTTTATACTTTGTGTAAATAATAACCTCATAGCCTTATCAAGCGCCTCTTGGTCGTGCACCTCTGAATTTTTGTAACTTGATCATCACGAATAGTTCACTGATAAAAACACTATTTACATGTCTATGGATTATGCAAAATAGAATTAGACAAAACTTTTTGAGATGCTTTAGAAACAGGTATTTAAAACCTTAATTTGTGCTAGACAAATCAAATTGTTTACAAGGATATTTAACCCTAATATTGCAGCTTGAGGAAAAAAGAAAAAAAACACCCGCAAAAGGTTTATAGAATTTCCATAATCAGGATGATCACAAATATTGTCATGAGTGACTTTTAAAAGCTGTCTAGCTCGCTATCATGGTAGATCATTAAAATATAGCGGCCAGTTCTTTATCAAACAGACACACAGAAATGTCACCTGGTTTTAATAAAGTTCCCAACCTAACCTGGCACTGTTATTGGCTAGGAGTTTCACACCCACTGCCCAAATGCTGAGGCCCAAAGGAACGTTATCACTTGTACCCTATTTTAGATTGTTTGTTTTTCACCAAAAAAAAAGTGGTTCTCTCCAAAAATGATGTGTCCCATGCAATAAAACTATTTGATTCTCAACCAACTGTAAGATCAAGAGATTGCCTATACACTAGGGACATGTACAAATGAGTATAAACTACAATTAATATGTATCTAACTCACCCGTTTGAATTCAATTCAATTCAGTTTATTTTGTATAGCCCAAAATCACAAATTACAAATTTGCCTCGGAGGGATTTACAATCACATACGACATCCCTGTCCCGGGACCTCACATCGGATCAGGAAAACTCCCCCCATATTATGTCATACCGTTATACCACTTTACTTTGAGGAGACGTCACTGTTAGTCTAGAACACTGGAATAATCTTTCCACCAGGTAAACCTGAACATACACACCTCTCTGTGTGACTGATTATAACCGCATAACTATAATTATATCTATATAGTTATGCTTTATATATATATATATATATATATAAGCATAACTATATAGATTATAATTAACTGGAGGATACACTTTCTACACGTAAATCTTAAACCCTTAAATATAAACAGGAGCCCGGCCACCTGTGTCTGCAGGTATGATTGATGTATATTTTATTATTTATTTTGTTTTGTAACTTTATTGGTTGTTGGTTTTATTGTATTATATTATATAAAAAAACACTGCCATACACCATCTCACAGACATGGTAGGGCAGTTAGGTGCTCAAATTGGTGAGTCCATTGTCGTGAAGTTAATGTCAGATGGCGTTGTAAACATGAACAGTGACCACCAGACTACTACACTGTAATGTTGACCAACATGACCGTCCTCCACATGTGACTGTCAGGATGTGGGTTTGTCTTGTTTCCTGTTTTATTTTGAAGTCCTTGTCTTGTGTGTGTAACGGACCTCTGAGAGTGTAAAGTATTTTAATAGTTTGTTCCTTTTTTTTATGTCTTTTATTTTGGAAGTTTTGTTACTGCAGTCGGTGCATTTCCGGTTGCGCTCTTATTTTGAAGGTACAAAACCGGAAGTTGTTAGTTTAGCACCTGGCTGATATGGGCACAAGGGTTGTACCTGTTCAAGTTCATTTTTGAGAAAATATTGTTTTAGATTGTTACGTTTTTGTCTTTGTCAGAGTTTAAGCTAACCAACTGCTATTTCCGTTTTTCTTCACAGCTCTTACGGTGAGTTCAATAAACCTTTACGAACCATCAGTTAAAGACTCCAGACTATAATTCAGCCGGGGATGCTACAGTGTGTCCTCTGTGTTCCCTGCACTTCCTGCCCCTAGGATTGTCTGGTGATTGTCTGCCCTGGTCCCTGATCGTTTCCTGCTGTGTCCAATCACCTTTCCCTTGTATTTAAACCCTGTTTGTCTTCTGTCGGGTTGTACTTCTGTCGGGTTGTAACAGAAGAGGGACAGTAACTAACATTGTGTGAAGACATTATAGAGAATTATTTTGGTAATATATATGTATTTATATATATATATATATATATATATTTTTTTTTTTTTTCGTTATTAGTTTGTATTGTTGGGCTAGAAAATCCTTTAAAAGGATTTAGAGAAACTTGTCCATGCATTTATCTTCAGTAGACTCCACTACTTTAACGGTGTGTTCACAGGCCTCTGTAAAAGCTTGAGTCCTCACTAAGACCAGGACAGTGGATCACATCACTCCAGTTCTGAGGTCTTTGCTCTGGCTTCCTGTCCAACAAAGAATTGACTTTAAAATCCTGCTGCTGGTTTATAAAGCACTGAATGGTTTAGGGCCTAAATACATGTGTGATCTGCTGCTACCTTATGAACCATCCTGACCCCTCAGGTGGTCTGGGACTGGTCTACCTTATGAACCATGTGACCCCTCAGGTGGTCTGGGACTGGTCTACCTTATGAACCATCTGACCCCTCAGGTGGTCTGGGACTGGTCTACCTTATGAACCATCCCGACCTCAGAGACCCTCAAAGACCCTACTAGACCCTCAGCTCCTTTAAATCCAGATTGAAGACTGTTCTGTTTGCTGTTGCCTTTAATTAAACCAGATTCAAAGATATTAATCAATTTCACTACTGCATAGTATTTCTTATTTTATTTATTTCTTCTTGCAACCTTTATTCTATTTTAAATTGTTTTTAAATCATCTTTTATTTTGCATTATGTTTTGACGCTTGACTCCCTGCTCTCTAAAACATTTATTAAGTATTAATCATGCCTTTATTATTATTTAGACATTCTAAATAGATTTTCAGTTTTAAATAACTTATTGCGTGTACCGGTATCATTAAGGGAGGCAGAGAAATAAACTACACTTATTACGTGTACCGGTATCATTAAGGGAGGCAGAGAAATTAACTACACTTATTACGTGTACCGGTATCATTAAGGGAGGCAGAGAAATAAACTACACTTATTACGTGTACCGGTATCATTAAGGGAGGCAGAGGAATAAACTACACTTATTACGTGTACCGGTATCATTAAGGGAGGCAGAGGAATAAACTACACTTATTACGTGTACCGGTATCATTAAGGGAGGAAGAGAAATAAACTACACTTATTACGTGTACCGGTATCATTAAGGGAGGAAGAGGAATAAACTTCACTTATTACGTGTACCGGTATCATTAAGGGAGGCAAAGGAATAAACTACACTTATTACGTGTACCGGTATCATTAAGGGAGGCAAAGGAATAAACTACACTTATTACGTGTACCGGTATCATTAAGGGAGGAAGAGGAATAAACTAAACTTATTACGTGTACCGGTGTCATTAAGGGAGGCAGAGAAATAAACTACACTTATTACGTGTACCGGTATCATTAAGGGAGGCAGAGAAATAAACTAAACTTATTACGTGTACCGGTATCATTAAGGGAGGCAGAGAAATAAACTAAACTTATTACGTGTACCGGTGTCATTAAGGGAGGCAGAGAAATAAACTACACTTATTACGTGTACCGGTATCATTAAGGGAGGAAGAGGAATGAACTACACTTATTACGTGTACCGGTATCATTAAGGGAGGCAAACCAACACCATTACAACTCAAGCCACTGTGACACGTCAGAATGACAAGAAATTGAAATAGCATTTCACTAAACTAAATGTTGTCAAGAGATGAACATGTTAAACTAGATTTATCCCTCCGGCAACCAGCCATGTCAGTTTACATCCATGTCTGTCCAAACTGCCTTCACTTCATAATTTTCTCCTATTAGACATTTGTGTGACATTGTCATAATTAGCATATGGATCTGTGTTTGTGAGGTCACGGTGACCTTGACCACCAAATTCTAATTAATTAAATATGCTTTATTGGCATGAATGTAGCAAAGACACTATTGCCAAAGCATTAAGAGATAACATGAAAAAATATACAATTCATATGGATAGATAGGTAATAATAATAATATAACAGAGTCAATTTCTATAGTAAATGAGTTAAAAAGAAAACACAGTTGTTTCTTGACACACAATAAAAGGATTAGTTTGTCTGTCCCTCAGGTTGTGGCAAGATAACACATCGTGCAACAAGACGTGCTGTTTCCTTCTCCTAGTAGGATTCTTATCTTAGAACCGTCATCCAGTTCTCTGAAATCAGAGACTTGGGAGCTGAGCTGGTTAAAGTGTGTTTGTCTTGTCTGAGTATATTTCTCACATTTTAGGAGGAAGTGCATCTCCGTCTCGACCTCATCTGTCAAACAGTTTTCTTTTGGTTATAAATGTGCCTGAGACTTTTTCTCATGTTGAAAGCGTTGCCACAGACTGCTCTGAGTAGCTGTTAATAAACGGACAAAGACAATTTTGATTCAGAGACTTTATTGCTCCTTTCCTGAGTGACAGAAAATCTTCCATCACAAGGCCCAGATAACATTCTAATCTACTTTGACTTTCAGTTTCTTTTGTCTAATGTTCCAAATATGTTTTTTTGCTTTGCTTTTATAATTCGGTTTACTCTAATTGGTATTTGGAAAGCAGTGTTTGTGAGACTGGTCTGGGTTCTGCTGTGTAGGAGCAGTTAGTCTCAACACCAGCTGACTCAGCAGACTCTTTCCTGGTTCCAGCTCTTGGCTTTGGAGGGCTTTAAAATGAAGGGTGTCTTGAGAATTTGATTGTAGGCGATTCCAAAAATGTAGTGCTCTTTTGTGAATGTTTATTATTAAAGGGATATCTGCCTAATTATGCCATACATGCATTTGTATAATGTTCTTTTAATTGCATAGAGGGCTCTTCTGGCCTTTTCTTTTAATGGCATTCACTGCCAGGCTGAAACTCCCTGAGGCTGTAATAGTCAGACCAAGATAGGCGTAACTCATGGTGTGTTATGGTGGTACTTCCTAGAGCAAAGACTCCGAAGCAGAGGAAGACACAGGAGTCCAGGTGAGGCAAAAAGGTCTTCTACTCGGCAACACACATGGAAAGCAGGTGTAGGGAATGACCAATCAGCAGACACATGGGACTAACGGTGTTAAACCTGGTGTAAGACAATACCGCCAATGAGCATGGTGCCGATGTAATAATAATAATAATAATTTATAATATGCTTTATTGGCATGAATGTTGCAAAGACACTATAGCCAAAGCATTAAACCTTGAAAGAGGAGCAGGAGGTTTTGGCTCCTCGTGGACAACAAACAATTGGCTCGTCACCACCTCCGGGTGCAGCTGGTCATGGGGGACGCTGCCGGTGGCGAGGAGCAGGACGGGGCGAGGGAGGGCACGCCGCCCAGCAGGCTGAGGAAGGAGGCCCTCTGCAGCACCCCGCGGCGTCCCACCACGGCTGGATGTGGGGCGTGTAGAGCAGCAACACCTGAGGAGCCTGCAGTCGCCTCTCACCACCACCGGGTGCCACAATGGGACCATAGCACGAGGCCTCATCTAGTCCAAGTAATAATAGATAACAATACCACAGAAAATGAATATTTTACACGTTTTTCTAATGCTATGTCTCGGTGTTTTGCCATTTAGAGACTGCAAAGGACCCAGAGTATGATGTATATACTATATACCTATTAAAAAGACTACTATTCATATTTACTATACTCTAATTAATAAAGTATTTAGGAAGAGGCTGCAGGTAAAGAGAGTAAATATGAATAAAGTGTTTACCGCTGAGGGCGATGGAGCACACTTTGTGTTCTCCTGCGGTTTTCATGTAATTATTGTTCAAGTTTAGGAACATTCATAAATGTCATTGTTCTGTATTATTTATTTCTGTGTTTGTACATTAAGAGCAACAAATATACATTTAGTCAAATTCCTTGAATTAATGAAAGGTGATGTCAGTCTGAAGTTCTGAGTCCGCGGCACATGCCCTAAAATATAAGGAAGCTTTTGTAAGTCATGTGGGATGTAACGCTGGCAACAAACAAGGGGTTTAAAGCAGAAGTCCCCCCTGAGTGGACCTGGAGGACCCGGAGCCCCTCCACATAAAAGAGGAAGAGGAGGATCTCTGGACCCGTCCAGAGGGAGAGCAGCTTAATGAGCTGGAGGAGGCCAAAATCACCAAGTTCCTTGTCACTGCTGTTACAGTGAAGAGTGAAGATGATCAACCTCAGACCTCACCGCTTCATCAAAGGCAGACGGAGGACAACGGAGAGCCGGCAGGTCAGCGACGCCGATAAAAACTGAAGCCGATGGAGAGGACTGTGGCTGTGGGGGATCAGGACCAGCCAGGAATCCACATCGTCATTCACATCTAAATGCTGATGATGAAAAGGCTTCTGAGACTGAAGTCAGTTCTGGTGATTGGCAAGAACCTGTGTCAGATTCTGGACCTGAAAGTGAAGACAGGGACAATGTTTGGAAGGAGACCAGAGCACCCGAGTCTGCTGCACATGCCCTGAAACATAAGGAAGCCTTTGTAAGTCATGTGGGATGTAACACTGTCAACAAACCCTTCAGCTTCTTCAAGTGTAGTAAACGGTTTCCCTACAAGGGGTTTCTTCATCCACACATGGTGTGTCATTTTGGAAAAATGTCCTCCAGCTGTTTGGGTAGAAAGAAATGTTTTAGAGTGAAGCAAAAGAAAGAGTCACAGCCAAAAGAAAGAATTACAACTGGATTGCAGAGGGATTCCGGTGGAAGCTCTCGATAGCTTCTTCACTACGAGCAACACTTTCCACATTGTCATTTGATACATTTGTCATTATAAAATATCAATTCGAGCTGCTTTGAAAAAACAATAGCAACATTTATAGCATAAAAACACTGTCCGTTTGCAGTTTGCTCAGTAAAAAAAATAAAAAAAAGGAGGTACAACTTTCATACTTTCATGTTTGACAGATTTTCAGCTGTTTCAGGAGGCTGGCATGTCGGTGAGTGTTGTTGTTTAAAGAAATAACATACGGCTGTTAAACTGTTGGATTAAACTTGACTGAAAATCCTAAACATGGTTATGCTCTTTGATCTGATTCAGGCAATTGTGTAAAAAAATAAGACAAGCGCTCATAGTCCTCAGATAATGTTTAGACTATAGTCAGTTTGAATAATTTACAAACAGTGACACAAACATGTGGTGCTTCCTACCAGTTGTGTTTCTCTTTTTTTAAACCATCTTTTGATCTGGTTTCAGGCAGTCCTCATTACAGCCCCAGAGTATGGCGTTAGGTGGACAATGACCATTTATAGCTAAATCAGACACAACATTGCCTGTAGGGACAATTCATAAATGATGACGCATGGTCAAATTAAGTTGGAACTATTACTTCATTTATCCTTCACAGAAAAAGGAAGTATAATTGTCTCACTCTTGCCGGATGTAACACCAAATCTGACCTTCATACGTCAACAGGTTTCTCTTAGCAAGGCCTCAATCACTCACCACAATGTTGGTCTCCATCCCTTTACGTCCAACTATGAACCAGATGCAGGCCGACCAGCGAGCCAGCAGCCATGAGCAACGTCAGCAAGAAATAATATATATTATTCAGTAGATGGAAGCGGCGTCGTAGGCGTACCATCTTCAGGTGGGGGATAAGGTATGTCTGAAGAGGAGAAGTATGGGGGGTAACAAAAAAGGAGAGAAAGTGAATTCCTTGGTTATGTTGCATCTGGAAACACACTGCGACTGTACATATACACAGCTTGAACAAGCAGCAACTAGTCAAACAAATGTTCTCATCTTCAGATGCATTATTCAGGGAGGACTGGTCATCCAGGCTGGCAGCAACAATGGCAGCCTTGTATTCCGCAAGGTAGTGCATTGCAGAAACTAAACATTTTAGGGATATATATTCATTTCAAGTTTATTCATTTATTATAAGTAATCCAATTGCTGCATGTCAGCAATCCCAGTAACAAAAAAAACGACATATTATTGTCCAGTTGCATTCACCACTGATGTTGAATATAATTGCGTCAGCAAGGCGTCACCAGCAGTGATGTCTGTAGTTCAATACGGAAAGGAGGAGTCCGGGAGGAGTGGAGGGATGAAGAGGAAAAGGGAAAAAAGTTCACTTCAGAAAAACAGCCTCATAGCTTATTTGAATTATAAGTACCTTAATAATGTATTGAAATAATTTATTTCCTTATTTATTATCAATGCCTCATTTAAAACTCATAATGTTCTAGGAAGTTCAAATGTATATTGCAGTGTGACTGAGTTCTGTGGTAATACTGACACGAGACAACATGGTATCCCTTTAATGTGTGTAATTGCCTGTCAGGGACTTTAAGATATGCAATTGTCTCTATCGTACTCAAATTTAGAGCTACCACGATTAATTGATTAGTTGTTGAGTATTCCAGTCTCTGAAATGTTAATATGTTCTGCTTGCTTTACTCCTCTATGACAGTAAACTGAATATCTCCGATTTGTGGCTAAAACAAGATATTTGAGGACATCACCCTGGGAATATAAAAGAGAAAATAAACAACAAATACATCAACAATTGAAAAAAATGTGTTGCAGGCCTACACAACATATCATTTAAATAGCCTCTGGTTAAAATAAAACTAGCCAGAATGTCAAATGCAATAATTCAGCATCCTGCTAATCATATTTAACACTATTCTTGCCTTAATGTTAGCTAAATGCTGCTAACAGCTAAAATCGCTGGTAAACAAAATACGCCTGAGACGAGATCAACAGTATTAACATTTTAAATTAGCTTATTTTTACTGAAGTAAGCCACCTAATTTGTTAGCGGTTTTAAAAATGCATTGACATTGGTATGCAACTCCTACATAATTCAAACAAGAAGAGCTGAAATGTTCCCCTACATCCCGGGAACCTAGCCGCCATCTTGTCTGAATTTTGAACAAGCTGTATTAACAGTATCTAGCAGGCTTAACGACTATCTGTATAAAGCCAAAATAAAACAGATTTTGCTTTGATTTAATTGCAATAAACGGATAAAAATGATGCAGAAATAACATAATGATGCCGATTTGTATTGTTCTTGTTTTGTTAGTTCTCTCTGCAAGACGACGAAAATAAACTTTTAAAATGCTGGTTTTCTGAATGGAGCTCGGCTCGATTGATGCTAGGCTAAGCTAACATTGTAGCTGCTCACCATGTGGTTCATACACATACATTTATACACAGTTCTCTACTAATATCAGATTCAGGCGTCCATTTGTGTCTTTGCATTGATATGTTATGTTGTACGTTTTTCTACTGGCGCGAAATCCGTGTTTGGTCAGGCAGAGCAACATTAGCATAGTGGCTAGTAAGTTACCTAATGTGTCAATTAACATGGCTAAAAGTCAGCGTTAGCCCCTATGCTAGTGTTAGCTAAGCGTTAGCGTTGGCAAACAGGGGACATATTTCACTCTTTCGTTCATGTTTAGATTCTGTATAACATCTTTATGACTTACAAACCCATTTCAATGCCTTTTTAAAACGGTAAAACTGTATTTATACCATTTAAACCATTTGCGTTAGCAGACAGGCTCAAAGCTACTTACCGGAGCAGAGTGGAGCTGCGCTGTGCTGCGCAGTGTTCACTGAGGCGTTCAGGGGCACTGGGAAACTCAGGTGTCAAACGCAAAAGAAAACCATGAATGCTTTCTTATACGTACAGTGTACAGGCCTATTCTTTAACTTATCCATAACCTCTGTGTTTATTATATTATTATAGAATAGCCTAACAGTCTTTGCTGTGGACGAAGCCTCCCACCCCATATTTCCCCGACCAATACAGTGGAGTGGCGCAAGGTGGCCTGGGAGTTTGAGTCCACTGGCGCGAGACCAGTGACTACAAAAAAATTATGTTCTGGCCGCATTTTCGGATGGGAGGTCGGTGGCCATATTTACGGAGAGGGGAGGAGGAAGAGAGAGAGGGAGAGAAGAGATTTTATTTATAATTTTTAAAACCTTTATTTTAAAATCAGCATAACAGAACAAAACATTGTTCTCATGACAAGAACAACAAATCAACACAGTGACTTCCTCTTCGACTAAAAAGAAGTGTTCAATATGTAAAGGTGTAAAGGTCAACCAAGTGTTGATACCTCTGATGTGTGCTCCCAGGCTGCCAGCTTCCTTTTTATCTGGACTTGTTGCGCAACTGGTGCAAATCCAATCGTGAACTCTAATATTGTCATCTGGCTTTTACTCATAAACAGAGAGATTTATCAACAAATATTGAATACAAAGTCTATGTCCTTCCCAGGAGAGTGGCCAAAAGCTCAAAAATCAGAGAAGCTTGAAACTTGAATGCAAATGATCAGATAAACAGAGATGAATTATAATGGGAACTGAGAAAATTGAGGTGAATATGATGCCATTAAAATCAGGATCTCATCAATAAAAAAGATAACTCTTCAAGTAGAAGGGATTTTAATAAAAGTTATAAAATGCAGCCTGAGAAACTGAGACAAGGAGTTCTGAAGCGGAGGAATTTAGACTAAAGAAGCTCAACATTCACCCTTTGAAAGAAACAAAAACACTTCTTCTACCAGCCTCAACACTTTTATTCAGTTTTTTTCCCAGAATAAAAGTGTTGAATACATACATGTGAGTAACAACACACCAGCGATTAGATCTTTGTCGTTTTGAAATACCATTTGAAGAGAATAAATGTGAAAAAGGCCAAAAGTTTCAACTGACTGACCTTTATTTTAACAATGCCACACAACACAACAAATTATTTTTACTGGAAGATACATTTTTGCACATTTATCAGTTGCATGAATCCGTGTTGCAGCAGGTGCCGTGTGACATCGTTGTGCTGCTCATCAGCCTGCATTCAAATGCATCCATGCATCCCTTGGTGGAGGAGACAACTGTGGAAACACGGAGAAAGACCGGATGGATTAGAAGACAACTCCTACAAGTTTTCAGTCAAAGTAATAGAGAAATAAATGAAAAGAATGCCATTGTTCCTCCTGGTTGTTTAGCGGAGGGAGCAGCCTGTACTTACAGGATCCAGCATGCATGGTGATGCTGCCACAGACTTGATCCGATCCATGGCAGGTCTCCACAGGGAGGAAGCACGACTTCGATGTGCCTCTACAGTTACATGTCAAGGCTTCACCTGGAAACATAGAAATAACAAAAATCATACCTTTGTATCACAACTAGTGCTGGACTTTGCACGGCCACAAACAATTGTCCTTAAAAAAACAACAACCTATTTTTAGGCCTCTGCTCGAAAATGTCATACCCAAACTAAAAAGGGTGTATCTCTGCAACCACTAGGGCTATTTTAATAATTTTGGTGTTATAATAAAAGGTACACATGTGAGATTTTGTTCAGATGTGTAAATAGCAGTCTATATGTTACTGGTTAAGAGTAAATGAAGATGACACACAGCAAAAAAATTAAAAGATTTCAAGTCCGCCTATAAAAAAATCACTTTCAGGATGATTATTTCTTTGAAATGATGCAGCTGTAAGGTCCAACTCTAACCCAAATCATAGCACAATATGTGAACATTCTCTAACCCAAATCATAGCACAATATGTGAACATTCTCTAACCCAAATCATAGCACAATATGTGAACATTCTCTAACCCAAATCATAGCACAATATGTGAACATTCACTAACCCAAATCATAGCACAATATGTGAACATTCTCTAACCCAAATCATAGCTCAATATGTGAACATTCTCTAACCCAAATCATAACACAATATGTGAACATTCTCTAACCCAAATCATAGCTCAATATGTGAACATTCTCTAACCCAAATCATAGCTCAATATGTGAACATTCTCTAACCCAAATCATAGCACAATATGTGAACATTCACTAACCCAAATCATAGCACAATATGTGAACATTCTCTAACCCAAATCATAGCTCAATATGTGAACATTCTCTAACCCAAATCATAACACAATATGTGAACATTCTCTAACCCAAATCATAACACAATATGTGAACATTCTCTAACCCAAATCATAACACAATATGTGAACATTCTCTAACCCAAATCATAGCACAATATGTGAACATTCTCTAACCCAAATCATAGCACAATATGTGAACATTCTCTAACCCAAATCATAACACAATATGTGAACATTCTCTAACCCAAATCATAGCACAATATGTGAACATTCTCTAACCCAAATCATAACACAATATGTGAACATTCTCTAACCCAAATCATAACACAATATGTGAACATTCTCTAACCCAAATCATAACACAATATGTGAACATTCTCTAACCCAAATCATAGCTCAATATGTGAACATTCTCTAACCCAAATCATAGCTCAATATGTGAACATTCTCTCTGCAAAGGTTGACTTTGATAAAGTGAAGCAGAACAAAGTTAGAGAGGGTTTAGAACAGAGAACATTCAGGCGAGATCTCATTGGGTTATTTGAATGCTTTTTGAATTTTCTCATCTACCAAACCATATATTTCACTAGTACATTCATTATGGTGTTATAATACAGCAGTTTTGAGCTTTCATAAAATTCATAAAACAACCTATGATTTACAGTTTTATATAACACAATTGATTGCATTGATTACAGGTGTTAATCAGCTCCAGCTTCCTGTGGCCATCATGCAATTTTGGTGAAATCCGCAGCAGGTTTGTTGTGTTTCTTGTGCATGAACTCACCCTGGCTGACAACCACCGACACCACAAGAGCAAGAATCACAGTCCTCATGTCTTCTCTCACGCGTCTGCAAAGTGTACACAGATCTCTGCATGAATACAAACGATGGAAAAGTGTTAGAAATCAAATGGCATATTATCATTGTTGATGGGAGCGCTGTCATCATGCTAATACAAAACAATGTATAGATATCCCACCTGTTAAATTGTCCTACTGGAGTGCTGCAAGGCTGCTAACTTGTTTTTTTATTAGACTTGTTGCTCAATCAATGCAAATCATTAACTATAAAATTGTCATCTGGCTTTTACTCATTAACAGAGTGAATGCTGCAAAACCCTGTACGACCTCACTGAATACAAATATTTGTTCTATATCGAAAAACACCTAGAAATTGTGTGTTTGAATAGAACCAAATTATTTTTGCTTAACAAATGGTGACTTTTAGCGGCCTTGTTTATTATAGTTCCCTTCATTTTATTATAATATCAACATAAAAATGAGGAAAGATCTTCAAATATAAGAAAGGGTTAGCTCTGAGGTTCATTTCATACCATGGAATATAGTTTGATAAAATATTCTTAGCACAAAGTGTGAGACCGGAACACTTCCAGTAGACTTTGTGGGACGAATCTTTTTCTTTCTTGTCAAAATCCTGAATTAAAGACACGTCAGCTGGTGTTTGAATCATCTGATGAAATATAACTTGGGTAAACATCATCCCCTCCCCCAGGACAGCGAGCAATGTGGTAAAGTGGGATTGTGCTTATTCATGCACTTTATTGTGGCTTGACTGATATAGTTTATAGTTTTTTGTATTTTATATTTCTTCGATCTGTGTATGAAACACATAAGTAATGTTGCCCTCTTAGAGTACTCCATTGTCAACACTGTGTCATGTATTAGCTCCATTTGACCAATTCATTCATTCACTGTAGAAAAATGAATTGTGAATATGTAATTTGATCACTTTTGTGTTGGATTTGGTCCGTTTGAGCTTTGCATTGCCATTTTAACCATTTATAAAGAGTTACTAAGGATGATAAAGACACCATATCACTGCATATATAAGAGAAAAAGACTTGGAGTATATATTATATATAAAAAGGGAAAATTGCCACATTTGATAACCAGTGCGCCAGAATGCTCCTCAATATTGATTCATTAAAGCAGTGCTTCTCAAACTTTTTTTGGTTTTCAAATAATAGAAAAAGAAAATTGCAATCCCTTCCAAGTAAACCAGATTGCTTCAGACAAAAACAAATCAAATGTGCGATCGCTTTGTTAGAACAATGCAAATAAATAAATCTGTGCAAAAAATAACTACTATTGTGGCTGTAATCAACCTGTTTTGCACTGAATATCTTTTTAAGATAATAACTAAAGGAACATGTTCAACATCCTCATCAAACCCATACCGTGAAATAAAATGTATATTTACCTCTTTTAATCTAAACTACACATTTTAGCTTTTCAAATGTAACCGCCTGGGAACCTTCACTAAAGGGTTTTCAAGAATAACCTTGTTAGAACCTCACTAAAGGTTCTGTGAAGTTTTTGTTTTCCAAAAGAAAACAAAAAGGTTCTTTCAAAGGTTAAAAAAAAAAAAAAAAAACGTCTGCAAACATTCAATATACGTTGTTTTTTTTACAAAATAATCTCGTGAATGTTCCCCAGTAAAGGTTTTAAAAAGTGAGGATTTTGCCCAGAAGTATAAAAAAAAGAAAAGAAAAAAAAAGTTTCCCAAATGTTCGGTTACGGTTTGTCAAAAACAAAACCTCCCTAGTATTATTGTACCAAATGGGAACATTCTTTAAGGATTAAAAGGATGTCGAGAAAATAAAGGAATTCGGTAAATTCTTGTTTTAATGAATACAAACATACATTTTCATTGTGCAATACGTTGCCCACATGGAATAAAACACACTAGTTCATCACTTGAAGCATTGAAATGACGCCGTGAACATCAGACTGCAGCTCCACATGTGTAACATATAATATAATATAATATAATATAATATACACACTGAAGCGTCAGCTCGGTGGTCTGTATGGGAACCATCTGGCGGTTGGTAACGGCCGTTTTTATTGCGTTTCTCCTGCTACGCGGATGCTTTCTGACTCCGCTCGATGGCCATCTTCTCCAGCCGCTCGGTGTAGAACCCGTTGAAATCCAACCTGTGACATCGTGGGAGCCGAGTTAGCCAATTATCAAAGTAGTTCACAAACGCATCAATCACACGCTGAGACACGGTGGCCAGCGTGGCTACCTGTAGATGATGCTGATCATGCTGTGCTCGCAGTCGTTGGTGCTGTAGATGCTCAGCTTGTCCAGCAGGTCCAGCAGCAGCGTGCTGAAGTTACTGTCGAACTTGCTGATGGTGGCTTCGAAGCCGGCCTCCGACTGCAGGGTGTCCGCGTGCTCCGCTATTAACTGAAGCGGTGAGAGAACACGACACGCGTTACCCGAGAGCCGCGGTATTTATCGTGCATCAAAACCAGAAAACATTCCAACTATTTAACTTTTTCAGGCCTTTTCTGGAAGTACCTTTGTGGTCAGCCTCTTCTTCTCTGCCTCCTCAGCAGTGGGAGGCCCATCCACGGTCCCTTGTTCCAGAGAGAGGCGCTCCAACCTCATGCTCTGAGTGAAGCGCTGCAACAACAAAGAAAAACAACTCAGAACAAGGTTGTTCTCTCGTTGCATTGTTTTCACTCCTCTGGTTGTATAGAAGTATATGCTTCATGTGTTAAAGCTGCATTCTCTCTACTGACCACCAGGGGGTGACTCCTCTGGTTGTATAGAAGTATATGCTTCATGTGTTAAAGCTGCATTCTCTCTCCTGACCACCAGGGGGTGACTCCTCTGGTTGTATAGAAGTCTATATAAATGACTCCACTTCTCTCTTGATGTATTCCCTCAGTAAACATTGTAAACATGAGTTTATGTCTCAATCTCTAGTTTCAAGTCTTCTTCAATACAGCATGATGTTCATTTAGTAAATTATGGTCATTTAGAGTCAAACAGACCATAAAGCAGGGGACGCTTTAGGGGCGGGGCTACAAGGTGATTGACAGGTCTCTACAAGAGCTGTACATGGTGTCTCTACGTCACTCCTCCGCATTCCTAATATGCTCACTTCCTGTTCACTGGTTGCAAATAAACAGTCTATGATTTTACAGCTGTGTGTTCAATCGAAGCAGAACATAAAATGCAATATGAAATACTTCAATATATAAAAGTCCAGCAGCCGTTGTGCACAAACAAAACATTTCCTCCTCATCAACGAACCTGCATGGCGTTGGTGTACATGACGCAGACGGACATGAGCTTGGAGAAGATGCGGAGGAGCTCGGGGTTGGTCAGCATGCAGTCCTTCAGGCAGTTGTCCAGGAAGCTGGTGTGATGGCAGAGCACGTCGTCGATGTTTGACGCCTGCAGGAGGAGAAGACCGACGGTCAGCCGTGCTTCCGTGAGGACAGAAGACCCGACGCCGATCGGCGCTCGTTCACTCACCGTTTTCAGGTTGTTCTCCATGATGTGCCACGTGGGCTCCATCACCTCGAACATCATGTAGTACTGGATGTTCTGCACGAAGTTGAGCATGCGCTGTCGGAGGGCGAAGGCGGCGGCAAACCTGCAGGGTTCATACACAGTTTGACCAATGCCTTAGACTTTTCCATGACTTTAAACCACAGTTCCATTACTTTTAACCAAATTTCCATGACTTTTCACCAAATTTCCATAACTTTTCACCAAATTTCCATGACTTTTCACCAATGGATTTCCATGACTTTTCACCAAATTTCCATGACTTTTCCATAACTTTTCACCAAATTTTCATAACTTTTAACCAAATTTCCATGACTTTTCCCTAACTTTTCACCAAATTTCCATGACTTTTCACCAAATTCCATAACTTTTCACCAAATTCCATGACTTTTCCATGACTTTTCATCAAATTTCCATGACTTTTCACCAAATTCCATGACTTTTCTATGACTTTTCACCAATGGATTTCCATGACTTTTCACCAAATTTCCATGACTTTTCACCAAATTAACATTGGTCAAAAATGGATTTAAAAAATGGATTTCCATGACTTTAAACCAAATGTCCATGACCAAACATTTAGTGAAATCTGGGTGTAAACAGTAAAAAGTGAGTAAATGTAGTATTTAAACTAACAATGAGAATACAAAGCATACAGTAAACCTTAAATGACACAAATGAATGAGACAATAGTTTGATTAAAAGAATAAACATTTATATAGATGCCTGTATGTATGCCTGCTTGTATTTTGAGCGTCTTTCTTTTAAAAGCATATTAATTATTTCAAACTCAACGTAAATGAACGACATGAGCACATGAATATAACACATTTACATGACTTTTACGGTTTTATTTTTTTTAAAGGACTTTTCCAGGCCTGGAAATAACCATTTTAAAATTCCATGACCTTTCCAGGTTTTCCATGACCGTAAGAACTCTGCGTGTGAAACGGTCATTCTGCCGGTTTGCATGAGTTCAGAGAGTTCCTGCGTCGACTCACCACTTGGCACATTGCAGAGAGTACAGCTTGAAGTCCTTGTTGCTGATCCACACGTTGCACAGCAGCCTCTCCACATGTTTGCAGTAAAAAATGTGACGGAACAACATCTGGTACCTCGTCAGCGCTTTCCTGGGAAATTAAAAACGTGTTAAATGTATTTACAGATTACTTTTCAAAACTGAAAGTCAACAAAATCTTCACGGAGCGTTTTTTCTTTTTTTCTGAAGGGCGCAGCTAATCCAGTTAATACGGCAACAGCTTCACTCGGTCGAGCCGATCGAATCGATTGTTTACCGTGTGATCAGTAAAGAGAACAGCAGCTCTCTCACTGAGACAGGAAGTAGAAAGAAATGTAAATAAATAAATAAATAAAGAGAGAAGAGGCCTTGTTTTCTTTTACTTGAAATGTGGTGTCAAGTATCAATGTGTTGGATTAATCTTATTTATTCAAAAGATAGCCATTTGTTTTCCAAACATGTCAATAAGTCTGTATGCTTAGTAGGAACCTACTTTGAAAATGGACCATAAATATTGTTGATTTTATTTGGAGGTCATAGGACGCAATTTAGACATTAATGACGTTTGGGTCTTTGCTGGGAGGAAATTTAAATTTTAAATGATTAATCTATTTTAACAGCTCTACTCTAGATTATCTGATGTTAATATCTATATTCTTTTCTGTTTGTCAAAACACTTTGTAATAAACCGGTTTGTTTGAGTACAAAAGCTTCAGGAATATTATTATTGTCTGGAAAACTGAGGCTGCATTTTTCATCAACATATAATTTACATCCGAAGGATTATTAAAGGAATTCAAACATTCCTGTAATGTATTATTATTTTTTTACATTTTGAGCAATCTGTGTCTTATATCTTCTTAAAAACAAAGAAACGCATCTTCTCCGTGTACAAAATGAAAAACATTGCAGTGACTTGACCTGCATTTCTTTGATCTGTAGACATTAAAAGTTAAAAACACATAGATAAGATGAAACCGGCAGAACCTGTTGATGATGAGCGAGAGCGGCCACTTGACGATGTAGTCGAAGGAGAAGGCCTCCAGCCCGCTGAGGGCCGCGTCCGCCGGGTCCGCGTTGATGATGGACTTCTCCTGCTTGGTCTCGATGGCCAGGACCCGCAGCAGCTGAGTGATGACGTCATGCGGCATGAGGTCGATCTGCGGGAGACGAGGGGAAAGTTCAGACGCCGTGAAGGAAGACGAGTGTTGCTGTATGAAGAAGGAGTGGAGGGTTGGTCCGTTTGGGTTTGGGTTCCTGGAATTTTTCATCTCCTAATGTTTTACTGCTAATAATATAAGTTGGCAAAATCAAAACAGTAAAGTCGGGGCTGGAAAAGAGACGCTGGACAACAAATCAATGAAATATAAATATGAGACTAGAAACCGTCATAGATTTTGGATATGGTAATATGACATAAGTGTTGTCCCTCCCTGGTTTTAAAGAGAAAATACAATTCTAAAAGAATACAATATTAAATACAAATTATTATAAAAAAAATCTCTTTGTGAAAATATGTTGTAAAATACCTCACCACCTACACTATATATATATATATATTTTTTTTTATACACATCGATATTCCAATGATATTGTATGGTTATTACATTATTATTATTACTTTATTTTAATTACTTGGTTTTATTTAATCTGTAATATTTCAATTCTGTATTCCCTGTGAAAATATTTAATATATATATATATATATATATATATATATATATATATATATATATATATATATATATATATATATATATTAATATATATGTAAAAAAAAAAAAAATATATATATTAATATTTAATATATATATATATTAATATATATTAATATTTAATATAGACACACACACACATATATATATATATATATATATATAAAAAAATATATAAATATTTATATAAATATATTAAATATTTTCACAGGGAATACAGAATTGAAATATTACAGATTAAATAAAACCAAGTAATTAAAATAAAGTAATAATAATAATGTAATAACCATACAATATCATTGGACATTGTGATATTTGATATTCTCCGCATCGCCAGCCCTACTCTGCAGAATGATGGAGTCTAGCTTTAAAAACAAGCTTTAGTGTAAATAATGTTTTTATACTAACGTCACCACAGACGCATATTCAGGTTCACTAATCCGAGCGCTACAGTCGTACGTCAGCCCACCTTGAGGTCGTCTTTGAAGGGGTCCGTGTTGGCGGTGCTCATCCTCAGAGCCAGCTCCAGCAGGGCTTCCAGTCTGGGAGGAACAATGTCGTCCACCGGCTTCTTCAGCTCTTCCTCCGTCAGGTCCATGAAGTGCACGAAGAAGTCGCCTTTGTCCATCAAGAAGTAGTGTTTGATGGATCTAAACGAAAACAACACGGGCCGTTTGTTGATTATATTCTTTCTCACTAATAGTTCTGCAAAGTGAAACCTATGCTTCATGTGTTAAAGCTGCATTCTCTCTACTGACCACCAGGGGGCGACTCCTCTGGTTGTATAGAAGTCTATACTTCATGTGTTAAAGCTGCATTCTCTCTCCTGACCATCAGGGGGCGACTCCTCTGGTTGTATAGAAGTATATGCTTCATGTGTTAAAGCTGCATTCTCTCTCCTGACCATCAGGGGGCGACTCCTCTGGTTGTATAGAAGTCTATGCTTCATGTGTTAAAGCTGCATTCTCTCTCCTGACCACCAGGGGGTGAATCCTCTGGTTGTATAGAAGTCTATGCTTCATGTGTTAAAGCTGCATTCTCTCTCCTGACCACCAGGGGGTGACTCCTCTGGTTGTATAGAAGTCTATACTTCATGTGTTAAAGCTGCATTCTCTCTCCTGACCATCAGGGGGCGACTCCTCTGGTTGTATAGAAGTATATGCTTCATGTGTTAAAGCTGCATTCTCTCTCCTGACCATCAGGGGGCGACTCCTCTGGTTGTATAGAAGTCTATGCTTCATGTGTTAAAGCTGCATTCTCTCTCCTGACCACCAGGGGGTGACTCCTCTGGTTGTATAGAAGTCTATGCTTCATGTGTTAAAGCTGCATTCTCTCTCCTGACCACCAGGGGGCGACTCCTCTGGTTGTATAGAAGTCTATACTTCATGTGTTAAAGCTGCATTCTCTCTCCTGACCACCAGGGGGTGACTCCTCTGGTTGTATAGAAGTCTATATAAATGACTCTACTTCTCTCTTGATGTATTCCCTCAGTAAACATTGTAAACATGAGTTTATGTCTCAATCTCTAGTTTCAAGTCTTCTTCAATACAGCATGATGTTCATTTAGTAAATTATGGTCATTTAGAGTCAAACAGACCATAAAGCAGGGGACGCTTTAGGGGCGGGGCTACAAGGTGATTGACAGGTCTCTACCAGAGACGTATACGGCGTCTCTACTACGTTTTTGAGCGAGTGTTGCTCATTAGAAAAGATCTGCCTTTTTAATGCCTAGTGTTTCTAGTTTCTCAAGGTTACCACCGCTGCCTTCAACCTTTTACCTGAGGCGTAAAACCAGCTCCTTCTCCTCCATGAGGAAGGCCAGCAGGACTTTGCTGGCGTAGTTGTAAGACTTCTCTATCTGCTCCACGTACGCCCGCTCCTTCAGGGTGTACAGGACCTCTCTGGCGTCGGGGCACGTCACATCGCGGCCGCACTCCCGCACCACATTGAGGTATTTACCTACCAAATGAGGAGGGTGAAAATCTACTTTATACGGGGTTCAGACACATTCTGACCAATGGATTCCATGACTTTTCACCACATTTCCATGACTTTAAAACAAATTTTCAAATTTTTACATTTTCTAATTTCGGTGACCAAACATTTAGTGAAATCTGGGTGTAAACATGAAAAAGTGAGTAAATGTAGTATTTAAACTAACAATGAGAATACAAAGCATACAGTAAACCTTAAATGACTCAAATGAATGAGACAATAGTTTGATTAAAAGAATAAACATTTATATAGATGCCTGTATGTATGCCTGCTTATATTTTGAGCGTCTTTCTTTTAAAAGCATATAAATTATTTCAAACTCAGCGTAAATGAACGTCATGAACACATGAATATAACACATTTACATGACTTTTACTAAACTTTTGGGATTTTTCTTTTTTTTCAAGGACTTTTCCAGGCCTGGAAATAACCATTTTAAAATTCCATGACTTTTCCAGGTTTTCCATGACCATAAGAACCCTGTTTCTAAAAAAAAAAGGCGCTTATGGTGTTTCCTTTTTCTTAGTTTTTACCTGTGCTTAATATTTTGTCTGCCATCTTCTGCAGGAAGGAGGGAATCCGGTGTTGT
This sequence comes from Myoxocephalus aenaeus, assembly GCA_038501785.1. Taxonomy (NCBI): domain Eukaryota; kingdom Metazoa; phylum Chordata; class Actinopteri; order Perciformes; family Cottidae; genus Myoxocephalus; species Myoxocephalus aenaeus. The sequence continues at coordinate 90,162 of JBAMJR010000267.1, forward strand.
ACGATGGTGTACCTCTGATCCCAGTACTTGTCGTTGTAGTCCTCCTGGATCTTCTCTTTCTGCAGCTCGTGCTCCTCCACCATGAACTCACTGCGAGGACACAACGACATGAAAACACCGCGGCAACGAGAGAGAGAGCGAGTGCTTTGTTTACTGAGCGTCGGTGCAGAAGCCGTGCCTGTACGGATCCTTGATGATGCCCCGGTAGATCCACTTCTCCAGGATCTCAAAGTACGGCACGCTGGCTGCCTTGGTGAGGTAGAGGCACAGCTCCTGAGCCTGGCTGTCGCCCGTGTAGTTGAAGGTTCGGTCGTGCAGGAGGCTCAGCGTCGCCCCGCCCATGCACTCGCCTTTGTCCACCGAGGACGCTGAGGAGGGTAGCGGAGGAACACATTTATTTATGAAAAAACAATAGTGCGAGCTATCTAAAACGTAACAGTTTGATTCGTGCAAATAGAGACGGAGGATCGCCAAAGAAATTAGTTTTACATTCTAAATCAGAGCGTGGCTTTTTCTATCATGTTCCTTAAGGTGTTGGTGTCTTAATGTGGAATCTTGGAGATATTTCTGATTAAAAGAATTATCAATTCTCCAGTGCTTAAATTTAGCACTGACTCTGCATAATAAATGGTACGTGTGTTAATGTGTCCAGGAGGGAGGATGGTGCTTTTCTTTTGTTATTTTATGTTGTGTATGTACAGTATATACACAACATAAAATAACAAAACATATATATACGTATACACACTACCGTTCAGAAGTTTGGGGTCACTTAGTAATTTCCTTATTTTTCAAAGAAAAGCACTGATTTTTTCAATGAAGATAACATTAAATGAATCAGAAATACTCTATACATTGTTAATGTGCTAAATGACTATTCTAGGTGGAAACGTCTGGTTTTTAATGAAATATCTACATAGGTGTATAGAGGCCCATTTCCAGCAACTATCACTCCAGTGTTCTAATGGTACATTGTGTTTGCTCATCGCATAGAAGACCAATGGATGATTAGAAAACCCTTGTGCAATTATGTTAGCACAGCGTAAAACAGTGATGCTGGTGAGAGAAGCTATAAACTGGCCTTCCTTTGAGCTAGTTGAGTATCTGGAGCATCACATGTGTGGGTTCCATTATACTCTCAAAATGGCCAGAAAAAGAGAACTTTCATGTGAAACTCTCCAGTCTGTTCTTGTTCTTAGAGATGAAGGCTATTCCATGCAGGAAATTGCGGGGAAACTGAAAATTTGTCTGGGTGACCCCAAACCTTTGAACGGTAGTGTGTACATGTATATATATAAAAAAATACTTCAATTTGTCATTTTTTTCTGAGCATGGTCAAATTTAGTTTAGTGAAGAAACACAACAGATGTAAAAGTCAACATCTGGGCTCACTCTGCTGGCGCTGTAGTTTTCTCTCTAAACCGGGTTCAGAGCGCCCTCAAGTGGTGAGAATGAGCAGCTGGCTCAAGCTGACGACGCTGCCGAGTTCAAGGACCGCCGTCCCTCAACATGAGATACCTGCAGACACGCCGCTCGTCACATGACCGACTCACGCGGTGTCTGAAGCTGGCCCGTGTATAAATATCAAAACTCTCAAATGAAGTGGATAGCGATGGGGGAGGGGAAGAAAACCGCCGATATCGACGTAAATATCGGCGTAAAAACAGGAAATCAGTGGTAAAGTAGTAAAGCCCGCCTCTGACTTGACTTGAAAAGTTGAGAATAATAGTTTTTCTTCTTTTATGCGTCTTCTAAAAAACACGCGGCAAAAAAAAAAAGAAGCGAAATCCAGGAAAACAATGTTTTTGTGGTGGATGTGTTTCTGGGGACGATCGGGACAGAATCAAGCTCACCGTCTTCTAAAAAGCCAAAGACACACACACACAAAATGAAACCGGTGTTCTCCAGACCCTTACCGATGGAGGCCAGGATCTCCATGGTCCTCATGGTGGGCTGGATGTAGAACCAGAGCTTCTGCAGGGACAGCAGGCCCTGCCGCTGGAGGTGCTCCAGCTGCGTGACCAGGATCAGGTACTCCTTCATCAGCGTCCTCATGGCCGCCGTCAGCGCGTGGTTCACCTGGCCGTACTCGAAGGACGACTTCTCCTCGATGAAGCTTGAAGGACCAATAAAAACCACGCGTCTCATAATCCGTCCTCGGTCACAAACGCATGCGAGCGTCACTTTTCCCCCTCCCCCATTCTCACCGCGTGATGGTGGAGTAATACGACGCCACCGGCAGGATCCGGTTCACCAGCTCCTTGATGGACATGTCCAGCGTGGAGTCGACGATGAAGGAGCGGTTCTGTCTTCCCAGGACGGGCTGAGCTGTGATGTCTCGACCGTCGACTCCCACCAGGACGAACAGCAGATCCTCCACCAGGGCTTGTTCCTGCGCCGGCAGCGGCAGCAAACCTGAACAACGACAACACTCATTGGTTCGTGGAACCAACCAGGGAACAGGAAGTGACCATATATGGACTGTGGAGGAGCGACGTAGAGACGCCGTATACGCCTCTGGTGTTGACCTGTCAATCACCTTGTAGCCCCGCCCCTAAAGCGTCCCCTGCTTTATGGTCTGTTTGACTCTAAATGACCATAATTTACTAAATGAACATCATGCTGTATTGAAGAAGACTTGAAACTAGAGATTGAGACATAAACTCATGTTTACAATGTTTACTGAGGGAATACATCAAGAGAAGTAGAGTCATTTATATAGACTTCTATACAACCAGAGGAGTCAGGAGAGAGAATGCAGCTTTAACACATGAAGCATAGACTTCTATACAACCAGAGGAGTCGCCCCCTGGTGGTCAGGAGAGAGAATGCAGCTTTAACACATGAAGCATAGACTTCTATACAACCAGAGGAGTCGCCCCCTGGTGGTCAGGAGAAAGAATGCAGCTTTAACACATGAAGCATAGACTTCTATACAACCAGAGGAGTTGCCCCCTGCTGGTCAGGAGAGAGAATGCAGGTCTAACACATGAAGCATAGACTTCTATACAACCAGAGGAGTCACCCCCTGGTGGTCAGGAGAGAGAATGCAGCTTTAACACATGAAGCATAGACTTCTATACAACCAGAGGAGTCGCCCCCTGGTGGTCAGGAGAGAGAATGCAGCTTTAACACATGAAGCATATACTTCTATACAACCAGAGGAGTCACCCCTGGTGGTTAGGAGAGAGAATGCAGCTTTAACACATGAAGCATATACTTCTATACAACCAGAGGAGTCGCCCCCTGGTGGTCAGGAGAGAGCATGCAGCTTTAACACACGAAGAAGCATATACTTCTATACAACCAGAGGAGTCATTTCACAGACATACATATTCCTTTAGCCTTTGTCTTATTATTATAATGTCTTGCAGCAGACCGTCTTACCGATGGCCGCTGCCGGATCTGCTGGAGCAGCGGGGCTGGTGATGAAGTCTCCGAGGAGAGCGGGGCGGTCGTACACCCAGTTGGGGAACACGGGGTTGGGCTGCGCGGGGTTCTTCTTGTTGTGTTTGTCCCTCAGCATCTTCCGCGTGACCTCAGCCGGCTGCGGGCGAAACCACGGAGATACAGGAAATGCAATTTTTAGACGCTCACAAAGTCTTTTCCGACAGGAAGCGTCGGGGTTCAGATCCGCTGCTCACCAGGGGCGCGTTGGAGCTGGCCGTCACGTTGCCCAGCTTCTTTCGCAGCTCATCCAGTTCCTGCATGGACATCTTGGTGCTGGTCTGAGGCAGCGTGTAACTGGTGGTTGTGGTGGACGTCGTGTTCGCGGATGACTCCGACCTCTCTTTGGCATTCTGCTGCAGTAACTGGAGCATCTAGAAAAATAAATATACATCACAACAAGACTAAAGGGTCAATATGGTAGTTTATTTATCAACTCATTGAGCCTCTTTCGACACTTTATGAACAGCTTTTAAATCTTCTATTCACATCAGTCTCTTGAACTATCTTTCTTTTGCTTTTATGGCAGCTTTTACTGAATATTTCATTTTTTAATCAACACTACTTCCATTGTTGAGAGATGAAAAACAATCACATGAGAACACAGGATTCATTCTTTACATCCCGAAACCACCAAGACATTGGGAAACAAATCCATTAGAAGGAATAACAAACAAAACCACATCATAAGCTGCTTATAAACAATGTTTTATTACCTCTTTGTCCTCACAGAGTTTGGAGAGCAGGTAAAGAAGAGGGTCCAGGTTTCGGACATTTTTGGACTTGAGCTCCTCGTACTTCCTCAAGAAGTCCTCGGGGGTTTTAGAGAACTCTGCTAATTTCACCTGGAAGCGATTTAAAATGATGTATGAATACTTTTCAATCACACAACATGTGAAAAATACAATAATGATGTTTTAACAAACATTGAGGATGTTCAGACATTTCTCCTCCCAGTTGTTGCACATCCTCCTCCCAGGCCACCCCACCACCTTCAGGACGTTAAGGTCACCTTCCTGTGCCCTGACAGGTGTATTGAAGCACTCCTGCGTGTGGAACACCCACCTTGGCGCTGTGGGCAGACACCGTGGTGGTGACGTAGGGAGTCCTGTGTTTCTGCAGCAGGTCTATGTAGCCCTCTGCTCCATCTCCTCCTCGGACATGCAGCAGGCTGAGCAGCTCGTTCACGTCATGGTGGATCCTGAACTCGCTCATGGCTCAGGCTGCTGCAGAGACAACGCACAAGTCAAACCAGCTTCTATAAAGTCTCTATGCATGCACCATCTTCTCCTACAAGTCAAACCAGCTCCTGTAAAGTCTATGCATGCACAATCTTCTCCTACAAGTCAAACCAGCTCCTGTAAAGTCTATGCATGCACCATCTTCTCCTACAAGTCAAACCAGCTCCTGTAAAGTCTCTATGCATGAACCATCTTCTCCTACAAGTCAAACCAGCTCCTGTAAAGTCTCTATGCATGCACAATCTTCTCCTACAAGTCAAACCAGCTTCTGTAAAGTCTATGCATGCACAATCTTCTCCTACAAGTCAAACCAGCTCCTGTAAAGTCTATGCATGCACAATCTTCTCCTACAAGTCAAACCAGCTTCTATAAAGTCTCTATGCATGAACCATCTTCTCCTACAAGTCAACCCAGCTGCTGTAAAGTCTCTATGCATGAACCATCTTCTGCTACAAGTCAAACCAGCTGCTGTAAAGTCTATGCATGCACAATCTTCTCCTACAAGTCAAACCAGCTCCTGTAAAGTCTCTATGCATGCACCATCTTCTCCTACAAGTCAAACCAGCTCCTGTAAAGTCTCTATGCATGAACCATCTTCTCCTACAAGTCAAACCAGCTTCTATAAAGTCTCTATGCATGAACCATCTTCTCCTACAAGTCAAACAAGCTCCTGTAAAGTCTCTATGCATGAACCATCTTCTCCTACAAGTCAAACCAGCTCCTGTAAAGTCTCTATGCATGAACCATCTTCTGCTACAAGTCAAACCAGCTCCTGTAAAGTCTATGCATGAACCATCTTCTGCTACAAGTCAAACCAGCTCCTGTAAAGTCTCTATGCATGAACCATCTTCTGCTACAAGTCAAACCAGCTCCTGTAAAGTCTCTATGCATGAACCATCTTCTCCTACAAGTCAAACCAGCTTCTGTAAAGTCTCTATGCATGAACCATCTTCTGCTACAAGTCAAACCAGCTTCTATAAAGTCTCTATGCATGAACCATCTTCTGCTACAAGTCAAACCAGCTCCTGTAAAGTCTCTATGCATGAACCATCTTCTCCTACAAGTCAAACCAGCTTCTGTAAAGTCTCTATGCATGAACCATCTTCTGCTACAAGTCAAACCAGCTCCTGTAAAGTCTCTATGCATGAACCATCTTCTCCTACAAGTGATGCTGAGCTAACAGGGATGTGATGCTAGCTTGATTGCTGTGAACTACGAGGACGCTAACTGCGCAGCTAGCTCGTCCCGAATAAAACATGTCGGCCTCAGAACCGTTATAAGCACGTATCTGAGTGATAATACGCGTTATTACAGGTGTAACACGAGTCTCTACTGAGCACCGTACCTGTCAGTCAGTCGCGTCTGGTTCAATAACAACAGCAGGCACAGGAGCGGATGCTAAACGCGCCCACAAGAAGTCAAATCCTTCTTCTTCTGCTGCTAAAACAAGCGCAATTCTTCTTCTTCTGCTGCTGCTGCGCAGCGCTGGCGCCACATGGCACTCGACAGGTTAACTGTGGTACTACAGCTCATTGCTTCTATAACTGTGAATTTACTGCATTTTATAATACGATTTTTGTTTGTGTATTATTGTTTTACATGTGTTGTTTTCAAATGTTATTATTGTAATTGACAAAAATGTAATTGACACGCTTCTTTTCCATATACTGTGAACAAATATAATTTCAAAAGACAAAGGGAGAACTAAATAACTAGAGGAAAACTATAATTATTAAAACACTTAATTATTTTAAAACATTAATACAAATGATTATAATAATAATAATACTTTTTGCTAAATACTTTTTGCTAATTTGCTAAATGTTCTTACCTACATAAATACTATTTCTTACCGATAACCAGCCTCACACTCCCTGAACTACCATCCTGTTATGTTATTTCATTATGATGCCAAAATGTTTTTGTTTTGTTTTGTGTTAATGTCACAAGTATAGAGGAATCTGTGATACAAATTAAAATAAATCTAATTAAAAGAGAAAGAAAGGTTGAAATAAAAGCCTTAATGATCTGAATAATGTGCAGGCTAATTTTAAATGGAATAAATATGATACAGAAATATAAATATAAATTAATAAAATGTATCTATTTATTTGACAAATAACTGTTCTTATTGTTGTAGTCAAGTGGATTGTTTCAAATCCATTACTTCTCTAATTATTATTTTTTGTGTTCATTTATTTCTGGGTTTTTTTTATATATATTAATACTTTTGATTGTAGTGATTTCTTATAAAAAAGATTTTAAAAAAGTACAATAATTTGTTTTATGATTTAAATTTAATTTACATTTTTTCTTAAATGTTGCAGATACAAATACATAAATAAAAGAACATAGTCTACTTGAGGAGATCCAATTCCACTCACCAAATATGACCGCGTTCGCTTTTATTTTGAAAAACCACGACCCAGCGGAAGTAAACAGTAATCACGTTACAACCCGGAAGTATTGCCCCTTTTCTTCTCCTTCCTCTGATTAACGTTTGAACAGACGAGAATGAGCGATTTATCTCGCGAAGAAACGATTAAACGCGGCTCCGCTGCCTCCGTCCAGCCTTCAGGGGCCGTATTCGCGTCTTAATCGTCGGCGGCTTGAGGCGCAAGAGGCGGCCGCGTGAGCAGCAACGCCCCGATGCCCGAAAAACACCTTCGCTCTGTTTACAAATCGGCTGGGAGAAAGTGTTTCCCCGCAGTGTGTCGTTAGATAATCGTGTGTGTGTTTTTTAGAGACGAAGAATATATACACACACAAAAAACATGGCTGAACTGCATGTTGTGGATCAGAGCGGCACCGGAACCATCGAGCAGCCGGAGCACCGCGATGTTCGCGGCTCGCTTCGCCTGGCTTCGCCCACTCTCATGGTTCCGCCGCGGAGCAGCCAGCTCAGCCCCGGCGGCGGAGGGGGGTCGAGCCCCGGCGGCGGAGGGTCGAGCCCCGGCGGCGGACGCTCGGTGTTCGGCTTCCCGCCGAAGAGCAGCCCGAGCTCCCCGTCCGAACCGGTGGAGAAGCCCGGTTCGCGCTGGGTTCGCCTGAACGTCGGCGGGACGTACTTCATCACGACCAAACAGACGCTGTGTCGCGACCCCAAGTCCTTCCTGTTCCGACTGTGCCAGGAAGACCCCGACCTGGACTCCGACAAGGTACTTATTGTCTGATAGTGTCATAACAATAATAACGTAAATAGATAAACAAATACATTAATAAAGGGAGAATAAAGTACTATTACTGTCCATTCTCCATTCTTTACTTTACTATTTTGTTGATTTTAGTTGTTTATTATTTTAATATGCCATTATATTGAGTCAAATGCATATTCTATAAAGTAATATTAATCTCCAGCATATAATAATAAATAAACAAATAACTAAAAACAACACAATAGAAGTAAAGAAGAATCTTTACTTCTATTTTGTTGTTTATTATTTGGAAAATGCCATTATATTGAGTCAAATGCATATTCTATAAAGTAATATTAATGTCCAGTATTCCTTTACTTCTATTTTGTTGTTTTTAGTTGTTTATTATTTTTAATATGCCATTATGTTCAGTCAAATGCATAGTCTATTAAGGTTTGACGTATTGAAAAATACATTTCAAAGTCTACCATCGTCAGAATCAGAAGGTTTTTATTACCTGGGGTAAATGTGTACAAGTTACAGTTAGTCCTGTAAATAAACATAATATGAGGAAACATATTAATAAAGGCCTTAAATAAAATGTAAATGATGTACTTAATGCTACAATATATAACACAAGTATTGATAAAAGGGATAATTGCAGTAATAATGGAAGTATTGCTCAGTTAAATAAAGCACAAAGAGCCGTTATAGCAATTATTACAGACAATAATTATTATTATTACAGTACCTTACAGACTTTATAATTTTACTTATGTAAAAGTAGTAATACCACCGTGTAGAAATACTCTGTTACAAGTAAAAGTGCCCTATTAAAGTAACTTTAATGCTTCAATGCATTCATGCTACTGTTTATACTGCTGAGTGTCTCAACCTGCAATAATACATCATAGTTTCTTTTACTTTTAATAATCTGAACCTTCAAAAATAACAAGTAACTAAAGCGGTCAAACATATGTAGTGGAGTAAAAGTATAAAGTAGCAGAAAATGGAAGTACTCAAGTAAAGTACAAGTACCTCATAGTTGCAGTACTTGAGTAAATATACTGGTGGCATGGTTGCATTCAGTATTATATTATACATTATTTTGAATGTATCACGAGATGTGTGTGCAAACTTATCTTTAAAGGAAATGTATTCATCGTCTCGTACGATGTTTAAATATCTTTCTTTATAACGTAACTAGTACATAGTACACGTCAAATAAGTCTGGTGAAGTACAACATTTGCTCCTGAAAAGTGGTGACGCAGAAGTATAAAGTTAGTAACTTAAAATGAAAATAAATAACGTTCACATGTAATCTGTTCGGGTCAGATCAGCACGTCATATTGACTCATAAGGAAATAAAAATATATGTTTTATGGATTAAAACAAAGATAGTCATTAGTAGTTTTAATGATGTATTATAAGAGTTTAACTCATAATTCATCTCTAATATCTATTTAAAATGTATTTTAAAACATCTGGATTTATTCTAGTTTCTCACCAACACTACATTTTACTAGATTGCATGTGAACGCACCATGAGAACGTTCTAATTTTACTGAATATTTGAGGATAACCATCGTGAGTCCCATTGACTGACTACTCGATTCAGCTCTAAATCCACTTTTTAAATTGGCGGGAAAAGAGCTTTATTTTGTCCGTTGTTCAGGCCGCCATCGACTAAAGATGGACGTCTACAATAGGTTGGGATCGACTGGTCTGTGCGTTGGGATCGACCGGTCGATGCGTTGGGATCGACTGGCCGACGCGTTGGGATCGACTGGCCGACGCGTTGGGATCGACTGGCCGGTGCGTTGGGATCGACTGGCCGGTGCGTTGGGATCGACTGGCCGGTGCGTTGGGATCGACTGGCCGGTGCGTTGGGATCGACTGGTCGGTGCGTTGGGATCGACTGGTCGGTGCGTTGGGATCGACTGGTCGGTGCGTTGGGATCGACTGGTCGGTGCGTTGGGATCGACTGGTCGGTGCGTTGGGATCAGAAGGTCGATGCGTTGGGATCAGAAGGTCGATGCGTTGGGATCAGAAGGTCGGTGCGTTGGGATCAGAAGGTCGATGCGTTGGGATCAGAAGGTCGATGCGTTGGGATCAGAAGGTCGATGCGTTGGGATCAGAAGGTCGGTGCGTTGGGATCAGAAGGTCGATGCGTTGGGATCAGAAGGTCGGTGCGTTGGGATCAGAAGGTCGGTGCGTTGGGATCGACTGGCCGGTGCGTTGGGATCGACTGGCCGGTGCGTTGGGATCGACTGGTCGGTGCGTTGGGATCGACTGGTCGGTGCGTTGGGATCGACTGGTCGGTGCGTTGGGATCGACTGGTCGGTGCGTTGGGATCGACTGGTCGGTGCGTTGGGATCGACTGGTCGGTGCGTTGGGATCGACTGGTCGGTGCGTTGGGATCAGAAGGTCGATGCGTTGGGATCAGAAGGTCGATGCGTTGGGATCAGAAGGTCGGTGCGTTGGGATCAGAAGGTCGATGCGTTGGGATCAGAAGGTCGATGCGTTGGGATCAGAAGGTCGGTGCGTTGGGATCAGAAGGTCGATGCGTTGGGATCAGAAGGTCGGTGCGTTGGGATCAGAAGGTCGGTGCGTTGGGATCGACTGGTCGGTGCGTTGGGATCAGAAGGTCGATGCGTTGGGATCAGAAGGTCGATGCGTTGGGATCAGAAGGTCGGTGCGTTGGGATCAGAAGGTCGATGCGTTGGGATCAGAAGGTCGATGCGTTGGGATCAGAAGGTCGGTGCGTTGGGATCAGAAGGTCGGTGCGTTGGGATCGACTGGCCGGTGCGTTGGGATCGACTGGCCGGTGCGTTGGGATCAACTGGTCGGTGCGTTGGGATCAACTGGTCGATGCGTTGGGATCAACTGGTCGATGCGTTGGGATCAGATGGTCGATGCGTTGGGATCAGATGGTCCAGTGTTTCCCCCACCGTTAGAATAGGGGGGCGGGGTGCCCCCCTGAAAAAAAACCCCGCCCCCTGTAATTTTCTCTATAGCTCCAGATCACAAGTCGTCATTTAAGTTTCTCTTTCCTATAGAACAGGTCTACACCTTGTTCTGTTATTAAACTAAACGGCCGTATTTTATTGATCTTATCCACACACAGCTTGTCAATTCGGTCTCTACATGGTCGCGTTAACACTTCTCCTCTGCTCTGCGTCGCAGATATATGTCGCGTGAAAAGCAGACCTATATCTGCGTTTTAAACGCTCCCAGGGTGAAGATGGCAACAGCAGCTCCCATGTGAGGAACACCGGAGCAGCTCTCTGAACCCAGAGCAGCTCTCTGAACACAGAGCAGCTCTCCTGCTCCAGGTGAAAGAGACAAAGTGCTCGTGTCTTGTACCAACAATGAGCTGCTGGCTTCACTTATTACAAAAGTACAAAGTACACGGACATAAAACTAAGTCATTAATAAATACATGGAGAAAAGCCTGTACTTTCGGGTAAATGTTTACGTTATGCCGTTAACAGGTTACACTGCGCATGCGCATAGCGACTGGCCGACTTTTGGCTCTTTGCCAGAAGTCTCCGTGACGTCCTTCCTGCTGCTGCGTCTCTCAAAACAGATCTCAGATCAACGTTGAGCATGAATTGTATCAAATCTACAACCCCGTTTATAAAGATGTGTAGAGGCTCACTGCTCCACTAATACTGATGCAACCTGATGCTCACATATCTCACTCATTCTGTTTTGTTTGGCAAAAAAAAAATAGCTTATTGTTTTCCTCAATGAGCTATTTAGTAGTAACTAAATATTAGTTGTTTTTTGCACAGATATAACTTTATTTTCATTGTTCTAAGTGATTGCAATTTAAAAATAAAAAAATGTCCGATGGAGCAATCTGATTTACTTGAAAGTGATTACAATTTTCTTTATTCTGTTATTTATAAAAGCACAGATGGAGTCACAAAATGAAGTTATTTACAGAAAAAGTTTGAGAACCACTGCTTTAAGTGTTTGTGTTGGTGTCGTTGCCGCCGTGCCGCCCCCCCCCCCCTGAAGCTGTAAACCTAGGGGAAACACTGTGGTCGATGCATTGGGATCAACTGGTCGATGCGTTGGGATCGACCGGTCGATCCGACCCTCTCTCAACCCTTTCCCTCCGTCCCCCCGCAGGACGAGACCGGGGCCTACCTGATCGACAGGGATCCCACGTACTTCGGCCCCATCCTCAACTACCTCCGGCACGGGAAGCTGATCATGGATAAGAACCTGGCGGAAGACGGTGAGGAACGCCCCCGCCCCCCACCGGGATGCATGTCTAGAGTATGTTATGCATACCGTGTTCTAACCGTGTCTCCCTCAGGTGTCCTGGAGGAAGCCGAGTTCTACAACATCGCGTCTCTGGTGCGGCTGGTGAAGGAGCGGATACGGGACAACGAGAACCGGACGTCTCAGGTACAGAGGACGGGTCGTCTGTGAGCCGGACGTTCTCCGAGTGGAATACAGGTCGTCCAGATTGTTGAAGTTCTCTCTCTCTCTCTCTCTCTTTCTGTCTCTTTGTCTCGCCCTCTCTCGCCCTCAGGGTCCCGTGAAGCACGTGTACCGGGTGCTCCAGTGCCAAGAGGAGGAACTCACACAGATGGTCTCGACCATGTCGGACGGCTGGAAGTTTGAGCAGGTGCAGAAAATACCTTTCCTGAAGGATACTTTTTTTTTTTTAATAGCGTTTTTAATTAAAAAAATGTAAATAAGTTACGATTTCTCTCTTATCTTTTAAATTGGGGGGAAAAATGAGAAAATAATCATTAATTGCAGCCCAAACTTTAGGGTCGCAACTAATTGTTGTTTTCTTTATTTTTCTTCCACTACCTATTGTTCTGTTCATCTTATGCTCGATTGATTTGATTGGATCATTTTGTCATTTAAAATAAATAATTAATCGTGTCTTCAAACTTCCAGTTTGTCGGACAAACGATCTAAAATCTAAAGATATTTAATTTATAAAGATACAAAAACAAGAGAAGGGAAGAAACATCGTCACGTTTGAGAAGCTCGAGCGCATAAAGAGGAAAATAATGTATATAAATATTACCCAGAATAGAGATCTGCTCCGTCACAGAACTTAATATTTCCTCTTTTCTTTTTCCCGCCCTCAGCTCATAAGCATCGGCTCCTCTTATAACTACGGCAACGAGGACCAGGCGGAGTTTCTCTGTGTCGTTTCCCGGGAACTCAACAACTCCACCAACGGCATCGTCATCGAGCCCACCGAGAAGGCCAAGGTGAGCCGCCGGGCCGGAGCGCCAAATGTGGATTCATCCGCCGCGGGAAATAGTCCCCAAAACCTCCTTTTTGTTTGCTTTAAACTCTTCAGTGAGCGGCTTAGTGCAGGGATCATACGGTCATGGAAAACCTGGAAGAGTCATGGAATTTTAAAATGGTTATTTCCCCAAAGTTTAGTAAAAGTCATGTAAATGTGTTATATTCATGTGTTCATGACGTTCATTTACGCTGAGTTTGAAATAATGAATATGCTTTTAAAAGAAAGACTCAAAATATAAGCAGGCATACATACAGGCATCTATATAAATGTTTATTCTTTTAATCAAACTATTGTCTCATTCATTTGTGTCATTTAAGGTTTACTGTATGCTTTGTATTCTCATTGTTAGTTTAAATACTACATTTACTCACTTTTTCATGTTTACACCCAGATTTCACTAAATGTTTGCTCATGGAAATCTGGTTTAAACCAAATTTCCATGAATTTTAAATGATTTTAAACCAAATTTAAAAGTCATAGAAATTGGGTTTAAAGTCATGGAGAAGTCATGGAAACCCATTGGTCAAAATGTGTATGACCCCTGTATTTTTTTTAAATATATATATATATATATATATATATATATATATATATATCTTTAACCTCCTGCAACAGTATAGAACAAAACATAGTTTCCACGTGTTAATCTGCAGGTAACGACGTAAACAAACTTGAACCTGAAAGATTTTATTTATTTTTGCATCTCTCTGATGACGTCACCGGTCGGAGAGCTTCGGTTTGAGGTTTTAACGAGTCGTCCGCTCCTCTCTCCTCTCAGATCCTCCAGGAGCGAGGCTCGCGGATGTGAAGCGCCGAATATCACTTTGTCCACGATGAAGAAACGAAACAATAACACGGAAACATTTTCTCCCGTTATCATCGAGATCCACGAGTTTACCCTCCGACCATCGTCGCCTTCATCATCATCATCATCATCAAGGCCTCCTCCTCCTCCGGTGTGCCTTTCCACAGCGGGGGCTGCTTCAACTCGACCCCGGCCTTCCTCCTCCTCCTCTTCCTCCTCCTCCTCTTCCTCCTCCGGCTTCAGGCGGAGTACAAAAGGGATTACAAGTGAGCGGCTTTCATCAAAGCAGCTTCTTTTCCTTCTGATGGTCAGCGTCACTGCGGTGCACAGAGCTGCTCCCAATCGTCATCATCATCATCATCATCATCACTTTTACATTTGGCTCTGTCGACTCAGCAGAAAATCTCCTCAGGACTCTCAAAGGACATAAAGGAGACTTGAACCTGAACCTGCTGATGGAGGGAACGCCCGCCGCCTCTCTCTCTCTGCACTCCCAGAATCCTCGGGGTGGCCGCACAACAAACGCAGCACCGGCGGAGGAGAGGAGAGTCCGGATGCGGTTTCCTCTTTTTAGAAAACACCGTGAAGAAGCGACGGACCGTCGTCTTTCAGACGTCCTGAAATATCATCATCATCATCATCATCATCCTCAGTTTCCTGCTCCCCTCAGCCTCAAAAGTTGGGATATTTTCTTGCTCGCTCGCGCCAAAAAAAAAAAAAGAGAAACCAACTGACTCAAAAAGACTGTGTACAATTTGTGGAGGCATGTGAGGAATCTATATAAACTATATAGGCTACATGATGAATAATATGAAAATGGTGTAATTACTGATTTCTGTATCATAGTTGTCATATATTTACATATTCTCGGTGAGTGAGTCTATTTAAACGACGGGAGGGAAAAAAAATATCACTTTTCATAACCGGATTCCCCGCCCGGGCTCGTGTGTGTGTGAGTCTCTGCGTATTGATGTCCACGACTGAAATATCACAACGCTTTTTTTTGTGTTTTCTTCAGCTGCACGTTTTCTGTAGTGTTCCTCTTTAAAAAAAAAAACCTAAAAAAAAAAACGTTTCCTCTTCGATATCCTGCTTCGACCTCTCGCATATCTTAAAATTGTAATCCGAGGAAGAGGAAACGCGTCGGGGACTCGAACCCCCGCCTCGCGTCCCCGCAGCACTTGTAGCAACTTAAAAGATACCGGAGACACCTGAGCCCACGTCGGCGCCGAGATTTACGGACTGTAAGCGAACCTGCCGCCTTTTTTTTTTTTTATATTCCAACGTGTTCTGAGACGTTTCATCCTCGCTCATAACGGCACGCCGCTCCGATTTTACAGTGAAGCTGAACGACCATCAGGCTGAATGTGTTCAAGTGGGTGTTTTTTATTTTGAAATTTATTGTGAAATGTGCTGCTTGAAATGTGAATTTCCTGTAAAGCTGCAGCGCTTCAAGTCGCTAAAGCTGAGGTCAAATCACAGATTCATAGATGAACGGAAAACGCAGCTGTAACTTTATTTTTATCGTCGTAAATGAAATATCTTTGGGGTTTGAAGGCGTCTCCTGGGGGGGAAATGTGACTCTTTTTTACAATATTTATATTTATAATATTACAATAGACTCATTTCAGACTAAACTATTAATCTGTTTAAAGAGAAACTAATCCGTAAAAATCCTCATTGGTTGCAGCCACAGCTCTCCTTTGACTGCAAATAATGATTCTTTTCATTCATGAGATTCTTCTTCTTCTCTTTTTAAAAAGTGAATCAGTTCAGAAAATAGTGAAAAAGTTCCCAGAGCTCACGGTGATGTCTTCAAACTGCTTTTCCTTGTGGGGAGAAAAAAACGAAAATATTCAACTTCCATTGATTATATAAAACAGAGAAACCCCAGAAACCAGTGGATTGTAGTTCTTCTCCTCCACACCCGACAGGAACACGTTGGCGTGACGTCGTCGCTCGCTGCAAAGTCTGAGCCGGAGTTCCACGTATCAGAGAATCCAAACATCTCACACTTTAAATCCCCTGCAGCTTAAAAAAAAAAAAAGACGACGCAAAAAAAATAAATGAAAAGAAAGAGCGTCTGATCTTTAAACACATTTCTTTGTACAAAGAACACGTGTGACGCAGTTTCGTTATATCACGCATGAACAAAAAGATAAACTGCACATTCACACTCTAAACTTTGATGTACCTTTTTGTTTGTTTGTTTAGTTCCTCGTGCAGTTTGACTTCTGCTGATCTGCAGAATCAGAAAAAAAAGAAAAAAAAGCCCAAACGTCTCACTGCCTTGTCGTCTCTCCAGGCCTTTTTTTTTTTTTTTTTTTTGTGCAAAGCACCTTGGGTATTGTTTCCCCTCCGCGTGTGTGTGTGTGTGTGTGTGTGTCCAGTGCTGTGCCTTTTGACCTGTGTTGTGTATCGAGGGTCTCTCGTCCCTGAGAGCAGACTGCAGGCTCCTCCTGGAGCTGAAGTGAGTTTCCTGTTGGTGTTTCAGCGAGAGGCTTTTTTTTACGATACCGACAAACTGAAACCTGCCAGCTGCTGCTGCTTCTTCTTTTCGCCGTTTGCTTTCCGGCTGAATCCGTTCACGTCGGACTTCAAACTCTCGTGTTTTACCAAAACCAAACTTTTGGTAAAACTGGACTTTTATCTTAGTAAAACTCCAGCCGTGCACTTGGATTCCACCGTTGCGTTCTTGTTTCTTCTTCTTGAGTTGCGTGCTGAAGGCCCCGCTCTTCTTCAACGTCACCCTCCTCTGAAAGCACTTCTGGGGTCACCGTTGGGGTCACCGTTGGGGTCACCGTTGGGGTCCCGGGTCCATCCGGTTTGCTTCTGGCTCAACGTTTTCCCAAACTGAGATTTGTGTTGCGCTTCAGTCTCCGTTCACGGTCCCCAGAGGATGAACCCTGCTGACTTTGGGGAGCCAGACCTTTTACATTATTTATTTTTTTAATTTGGGGCCAAATACAGAAAAATTGAGAACTACGAGACCAGAAAACCCAAAATGTGTGAAAGAGAATTCATGTTCAACTCCACAAGACTGTTAAATAATTTCAAACCATTTATCGGCGCGTCCGCATATTAACAAACAATATTTATCGGCTGCTCGTGAACTTGATTTAGATTGACGTCCGGTTAAAATATGACGATGTCGCGTGTTTATTAAATAATCAAAACCAGGCGTAAAGGCCAATTTACAAAGATTACGACGCAAATGTCAGTTTAATATTAAGATTTAACGAATGGAGATCAAATATTGTTTTCTGTGACGACTGAGGAGAGTTTCACTAAATGCAGTCGACGTGTTCAAATTCAAAGTTGCAGTGTGATTTATTAGAAATGTCTTTTTTACAGAATTGGACCCCGGTCGGTCCGCGGGCCGTAGTTTGGACCCCCCCCGGCTCTGACTTTTCCTCTGGAGCCAACATGAGGATAAAGATGTGTGTGCAGTGGTGCTAAATAAATAAAACGTTAACATGTTAAAGACGGTGAGCACGTTCTACCAGGCAATACAAACATTTAAAGAAATTCTATGTATCTCGTTGAACTGGTCTCAGCTGGTTGACGTGTTTTGAATCAAGTTTTATTTTTTTTAAATTTATTTTTTAAACCAAAAAAAGATCTTTTGACCGTGTTTTTTTTTTTTTACTTTCACCTTCAAACAGATTATGTGCAAATTATAACAAATCTGCAAAAAATATATAAATAAATATATATATATATATATATATATATATATATATATATATATGTTGTTCGGGCACGTGAAAACACGAGAGCATGCGTTCTAGAGATTATGACGTGTACTGTGTACTGACTGTGTCTGACCTCCGTGTTGGTGCCAAGAGTATGTGATGCATGGTGAGGGGGCGTGGCTCTGTGGTGGGGGCGTGGCTATGCAGTGGAGTGGGCGTGGCTCTAGATTTCTCGTCCTCCGCCTCACACGCGACGTGTTTCTTGGTTGTTTTTGTATCTTCGTCCCGTCGGTTTAACTCAACTTCTAGATGCAGAATAGCTTCGAACAAAAGATTCAACTTCCTGTTTGATCGCAGACCCTTAACCCCATCGCCCCTCCCCCGCTTTTAAAGCATTTACCCAAAAGAAAGATTTAGTTTAGTTTTTTTAATCCCTGTTGCCAGTTAATCTGTAAACACACTGCATGCGTTTGTGGACATGCACCACTTGTACTCTCATTTAGAGGTATTGAAAATGATCTATTAACCGTTACTTTGTGTTCATTTATCAACAGTATTGATGTCAAATGTGAATATTGTCAATGGAGACTGTGGAGAAAAAAAACAAAATTTGGAAGCAAATCTTTTTTTTCATTTTTTTTTTTTTGTCTTTGATTGTTTGTTTGACTTTTATTTATTTTATATTTTTGAGAATTTTGTCTACAAAAGCTGTCGTTTCTTTACATGTGACGATTTTAAACGAAACCCAGTCTGGTTTTTAAATCATAAAATGTGTCTGTGTTTTAAACTAATGTGGCTCGCTGACTTGTTTGTTGCTTCTGTGGATTTAAAGAAAACATGTTTTTACCAATCAGGAACAAAATAAATATGTGTAGAAAGTTTTTATAACTTAAACAACAAGACGGTGATTGGCGGTTAGCATCCTACACGACGCTGTTCATCCTCAGACATCGTCCTCCACTTCAATACAAATAATTATATTTTATTTCTGCTGCTCGAAACGATAAATAATTATGTGAAGAAACTCAACAAATATAAAAATCTGGGCCAATAGAACCAAAACGTAATAAAGATGCGTCTAGCGGTTAGTTTGAGTGGTATAAATGTGATTAGGACAAGGACTTGTACACAGAGTCAAAATACAGGTTTAGCAAGGCGGTGAGAGATGCTAAACTCTGAGAAACTGCAACAGCAGCTCTCAGCAAGTGACTCTGCTTCTGTCTGGAGAGTATCAGGCAGATCACCAACTACAAGCCGAAAACCCCCCACGCCATGAACGACCTCCGCCTGGCAGACGAGCTGAACAAGTTCTCCTGTCGCTTTGAAAGACAATGGAGCAGTCCTGACGCCACGCCCCACAGGCCCATCAACCAGCCACAGACCATCATCTCCCCCTCCCCCAGCCCATCGGAGGCTCACGCCTCCCCAGCGACGACCCTCACTATTCTGGAGAGGGACGTCAACAGGCTCTTCAAAAAGCAGAACCCCCGGACTCTGTCTCACCCTCCACCCTGAAGCACTGTGCTGATCAGCTGTCCCCGGTGTTCACTGAGATCTTCAACACCTCCCTGGAGACATGCCACGTGCCAGCCTGCTTCAAGGCCTCCACCATCATCCCCGTCCCCAAGAAACCCAGGATCACAGGACTCAATGACTACAGGCCCGTCGCCCTGACCTCTGTGGTCATGAAGTCTTTTGAGCGCCTGGTCCTGTCCCACCTCAAAACCCTGACTGACCCACTCCTGGACCCTCTGCAGTTCGCCTACAGGGCCAACAGGTCTGTAGACGATGCTGTCAACATGGCCCTCCACTACATCCTCCAGCATCTGGACTCCCCAGGAACCTACACCAGGATCCTGTTCGTGGACTTCAGCTCTGCTTTCAACACCATCATCCCATCTCTGCTGCAGGACAAGCTCTCCCAGCTGCACGTGCCCGACTCCACCTGCAGGTGGATCACAGACTTCCTGACTGACAGGAAGCAGCACGTGAGGCTGGGGAAACACGTCTCAGGCTCCCGGACCACCAGCACCGGTTCCCCCCAAGGCTGCGTTCTCTCCCCTCTGCTCTTCTCGCTGTACACCAACAGCTGCACCTCCAGTCACCAGTCCGTCAAGCTCCTGAAGTTCGCGGATGACACCACCCTCATTGGACTCATCTCTGGTGGGGACGAGTCCGCCTACAGGTGGGAGACTGACCACCTGGTGACCTGGTGCAGCCAGAACAACCTGGAGCTCAACGCTCTGAAGACAGTGGAGATGGTTGTGGACTTCAGAAAGAACACAGCCCCACCCGCCCCTCTCATCCTGTGTGACTCCCCCGTCGACGCTGTGGAGTCCTTCCGCTTCCTGGGCTCCATCATTTCCCAGGACCTCAAGTGGGAGCTGAACATCAGCTCCATCGCCAAGAAGGCCCAGCAGAGGATGTTCTTCCTGAGGCAGCTGAAGAAGTTCAACCTGATGATGAAAATGATGGTGCACTTCTACACTGCCATCGTTGAGTCCATCCTCTGCTCCTCCATCACCGTCTGGCACACCGCAGCCACTGCCAAGGACAAGGCCAGGCTGCAGCGCATCATCCGCTCTGCTGAGAGGGTGATTGGCTGTAATCTGCCGTCCCTCCAGGACTTGTTCGCCTCCAGGACTCTGAGGCGAGCCAGGAAGATTGCAGCTGACCCCTTTCACCCTGGACATATCCTGTTGGAGTCCCTCCCCTCTGGCAGGAGGCTGAGGTCCATCAGGACCAAGACCTCACGCCACACAAACAGTTTCTTCCCGTCAGCAGTCGGGCTCATCAATGGGGCCCGGGTCCCCCACTGACTGTCTCTGTCACCCCCAGCTATTTTAATTTTTAATTTTTAATTTTAACTCTTAATTTTTATTTTTATTTTCTCTTCTTTATTTTTATTTCTCTTTACCATTCACTCCTCTGCACACCGCATACTTAAACACTCGTCACTTTAACATACACTTTAACTTAAATACACGTCACTTTAACGTACATTCACATTAACGTATCTGTTGACTGAGCACTTGCTTATCTTACACATATTTTAATACCAATTGCACTGTTGTTTTCGTTGATTGTTGATTGTTGTTTGTCTCGTCTAACGTCCCATGTCCATGTCCAATGTATGCACCTTCCGCCTCAAAAAATTCCTCGTTTGTGTGAAAACATTCCTGGCAAATAAATGGTTTCTGATTCTGATTCTGGGGGTTAGCATCCTACACGACGCTGTTCATCCTCAGACATCGTCCTCCACTTCAATACAAATAATTATATTTTATTTCTGCTGCTCGAAACGATAAATAATTATGTGAAGAAACTCAACAAATATAAAAATCTGGGCCAATAGAACCAAAACGTAATAAAGATGCGTCTAGCGGTTAGTTTGAGTGGTATGAATGTGATTAATTAACACGTGATTAAAAACTACAATCTCCAAAATGAAGTAGCTTAAAGTGGTAGTACTCAAGTAAAAATACATAAAGATTTGACCAAAGTACAGTCTACTTGAGTAAATGTACTTAGTTACATCCCACGACTGCAATGTAGCATTAATGTAAATACTCGCATAAAGTACCCTGAATGTGTACTTCAGTGCAGCAGTACTTCATGTATTAGTTTAGTTATATCTTGTGTTAATCTGAATCTAGAAAGGAACTTGAAGCGGATAGAAAAGTACAAGCTCCAACATAAAGTAGTAGTACTTAAGTAAAATAAAAAATACTTACAATTTTGACCTTGAGAAAATGTACTTAGTTACATCTTTACCAATGCAAAGTAGCATACATGGAAATACTCCATAAAGTACCCTAAACGTGTACTCCAGTACAATACTAGAGCCAGTATACTGCTGGGTAGTTTAATCTAAAATACAACTTCATAAATACATATTTTATTTATATATATTGTGCTATTCTGAATCTACAAAGTAACTTAAACTGTCAAAGTAAAAAATAACATTTTCAAAATAAAGTAAAACTACCTACACATTTGACCTCCTTGAGTAAATGTACTTAGTTACATCTTTACCAATGCAAAGTAGCATCCATGGAAATACTCTAAACGTGTACTCCAGGTCAGTACTACTACCTCCCGCTGGGATCGGCTCGCTGATGCCTTCAGGGACCGGCTGCTCCCCGGGTGTCCTCCTCTCCTGTGGCCGGTGTGTGGTGCAGCAGGCCGGGCCCTCCTCCTCCCTCCCCCCCGCCTCAGAGCCCTCCCATCCCGGCTCCGTCAGTCTCCTCCCCCCGTGGGCGGACTGGAGCTCCGCGACGAGGTGCAGCAGATCCCCGATACCGACCCGGCAGTCATCGAGGAGATCACCGGGGGAAAGCTGGAGGACCACAATCAACAATTCAAAAATAAAAAGGTAATGTTTTTAAAACATTGATTTATTATATTTACTCATAACTCCACGGAAGAGATGCCGAGATGTCTTCCTCTTTGTTCCGAAAGTGCCGATCCAGTGACGGCCAGGCTGCTGATGCATGCGCAGGAAAACAAATGTGCTTTTTAATTAAAGATAGTTCTGATGAGGAGACAGCGGGCTGTGAAGCAGCTGCAGCTGCAGCCGCTCCACGTCCGCAAACGAGCCGAAATAACGCGAGTGGCCACGTGAATGTGCAACACAGTTTAAAATGTGCAGTTTGTGTTTATTTATTTGATGAGAGTTTGTGTTGTTTGAGCTGCCGAGAGGCCGCAGGAAGGACCAGCTGCTCAGCATCACTTTATCCATCAGGGGATAGAGGCTCTGAGGAACATTTATTAATTATGCACAAGGCTGCAGGGCATGAGTCACGGGCAGAATTATGAAACGACCACATGTCCTTCATCCAAACACACACTTTGTTGTTTCAGCCTCTGGAGTTGTTGTTCTGTGTCGTTGTGTGGTCTCCTGGTATTGTTCAACTTGTGTCTCTTCATCTAGCGTCTTTGTGTGGTCACTTTGTGTCTTTTTTTGGTTGTTTTGTTTCTTTTTGTGTCTTTTCTTAAGAATGTTGTGTCTTTCTGGAGTTATTTTGTAGCTTTATTTGTTGTATTGTACCTCTTTGTAGTCATTTTGTATCCTTTTTTTGTTCTTTTGAGTCTCTTTGTAGTCATTTTGTTTTGTTTCACTTTGTTGTCTGTTTTGTGTCTCTTTGTAGTCTTTTTGCGTAACTCCCTGTTTGGTACGTGTCTCTTTGTGTTAATTTTGTGTCTCTTCCTGGTTGGTATGCGTCTCTTTTGTAATCATATTGTGTCTCTTTGGTGTGTTTTGGCTTCTCCTTGTGGTCATTGTGTGTCTCTTCCTGGTTGTTTTGTTTCTTTTTGTGGTCATTTTGTGTCTTTTCTTAAGAATTTTGAGTTCTTTTTTTAGCTTTATTTGTTGTATTGTACCTATTTGTAGTCATTTTGTGCCTTTTTTTTGTTTGTAGTTTTGTGTCTTTCTTTAGTTATTTTGAGTTTTTTTGTAGTCATTTTGTTTTGTTTCACTTTGTTGTCTGTTTTGTGTCTCTTTGTAGTCTTTTTGTGTAACTCCCTGTTTGGTACGTGTCTCTTTGTGGTCATTTTGTGTCTCTTCCCGGTTGGTATGAGTCTCTTTGTAATCATATTGTGTATTTTGGCTTCTCCTTGTGGTCATTGTGTGTCTCTTCCCGGCCGGTATGAGTCTCTCCGTGTTACATTTGGCAGGTAAAGACCGGGGGGGGGCTGATTCTTTGGGCCCCTCGGCCTGCAGGAGGTAAAAAACAGGTCATGGCTCAGTGGATCAGATTGCTGTGAGGCGCCAGGGGGAAAGGAAATATCTGGCATTTCTGTGGAAATATTGCTGTCTTGCCAAGAGTTAAACTGTAAATGTAAATGATGTTGCAAAGCTGCTCCCCACAGGGCTGCTTTGCTGTTTTATAACACGCGTTACAAATGATTCAGCCGCGTGTACTCTGAGTGATAAGCACTGAGTAAATATCTACGTCTGTATTCGGAGGACCGTGCATGTGATCTGGTGTTTTGGCATTTTACGTTTAATTGTCTAGTCCTGCTGTTGTAAAACTTGAGCCAAAGCATCTGTAAAATATTGTAATGCCACGGGGTGCACTTCTCCGTTAGCTCAGATTCTGAGCTAACGCCGCTCCGCTCAGTCAGTCGGTGCATCTGGAAGAAAGATTGAGCGTCTTTTAGAGGTGGAAACTCCTCCGGAGGCTTCGCACAGAGGTCCATTCATTCTCCAGGGTTTTCACAAGTGACTGTTCGGCTCACGGCTGCCAGATTGAGATTCCCTTTGCAGCCGCACAGGCATAAACCACCCGGCACCCTCTGACCCGCAAACAAGGATTAGTTTAATCCGAGATTAGTTCAAATAAAAGTTGAACAATTCATCTAGGTTTTAAGTGAGTAAATCCAGATTTTAAATTAAGCAGAGCTGTGTTGTACAGTTTTGAATCTATCTTCAAGTTTAAACCAACATTAATAAGTAAATGAATCAATATGATGCTTACTTACCCATTTACAAAACATTACATTGTAACGAAAGTCAGTTAACATCAGTTAGCTGAACGTTATTCGTGTAGCGGACATCCACAGATTTATCTCGAGGTTATAAATCTGAAATGTCGATTACACAATCTGAACTAACAAACTTATTTCAGGAACCGCTCTCATGACCCTCAGGGCAATAAGTGCCTGGATTTACTCGTATGTGCTGTATATCTACATATATTTGTCTGTACCAGGATCTAATCAGGTTAACAATGTTTCCTTGATTGCCTCCAGCTTCTACAAAACATGACCACGAGAAGATTTGAGAACTGATTTCCCTGCTATCTACTGGTTTTATAGAACAGGCAGTCATTGGGTTAGGGTACCATTAGGATACATCCTCCGGGGAACGTGAATGTCTGTGTCCAATAGTTGTTGAGATATTTCACTCAAATAGGTCAAGGGATCGTCAATACCACTATGATATATCCTCTGGGTAACATACATGTATGTGTCCAATGGTTGTTGAGATATTTCCCTCAAAGTTAGGTCAGGGGATCATTAAAAAGCATTAGGATATATCTTCTGGGGAATACGAATGTCTGTGTCCAATAGTTGTTGTTAGGTCAGGGGATCATTAAAAAGCATTAGGATCCACCCTTTGGGGAACATGAATGTCTGTGTCCAATAGTTGTTGAGATATTTTACTCAAAGTTAGGTCAGGGGATCGTCAATACCACTAAGATATATCCTCTGGGGAACACGAATGGCTGTGTTCAATAGTTGTTGAGATATTTCCCTCAAAGTTAGGTCAGGGGATCGTCAATACCACTAAGATATATCCTCTGGGGAACACGAATGACTGTGTTCAATAGTTGTTGAGATATTTCACTCAAAACTATGTAAAGGGATCGTCAATACCACTAGGATACATCCTCTGGAGAACATGAATGTATGTGTTCAATAGTTGTTGAGATATTTTACTCAAAACTATGTAAAGGGATCATTAAAAATCATTAGGATCCACCCTCTGGGGACCATGAATGTCCTCTCACCACTGCTCTACTGATGCATGGTCCCCTTTGTTGTTGTAGCTGTCCCTGATAGTCGCAGCAGTTACAGTGACATGGGCAGCAGAGGTCAATCCACGCCGTGCAGAGCCAACGCCGGAGCCTCTCCCGAACCGCGGAGCAGAAAATGACTCAGGCAAATGGAACCGGAGGGTCGAGCGGCGATGGCCGCCGCCACTCGGAGGCCTTCGGGGCCCTCGAGCGGACCGGCGGTACGGAGAAAGTTCAGGAGGCCAACGACCGGGACGCCGAGGACGGGGTGCGGGTCGGCGAATGCGGAGACTCGGCCGGCGCGGTCGAGGCTCCAGATGGCGGTTGGGGCTGGGTGGTGCTGGCCGCCACCATCATGGTCATGGCAATGACCCTGGCCTTCCCGTCCTGCATGGGCATCTTCTACACCGACCTGCAGAACGAGTTCCACGCCACCAACAGCGAGACCTCCTGGGTGCCCTCCATCATGACCTCGGTGCTCCACGCAGGAGGTAAAGTACAGACTACTGTTTTTCAACCTTTTTTTGCACATGTTCTACCATTTAAAAAAAAATCCTGCGTCACACCAACAACCCAAAAAAGTTATAAAATGTCCCATTGTAGCATAATACAGCATATATGGGCGGTAATTATTGCACAACCTACCGTAAAAGTCGGGTTACAAGCCGCTTCTACCTCCGTTGGGTGTCCCCGCTGTAGCAAGCTAGCAGCAGCGCTAGCTAGCTCCCCGCTGCTATTGCCCGCGTCCCCTCTGGGTGTCGAGCCGGGGCCGGTCCCGCTACCTTCGGTGGTTGTCGGGGAGCTAGCGGAGCGCTAGCAGGAGCGCTAGCCGGCTACAGCGGGGAGCTAACGGGGACACCGACCAAAAGTAGTAGCGGCTTGTAACCCGACTTTTGCGGTACTGGCATGGAAGAGTATTTGATTACTAATTACTAGGCCAGCCACTATATTGCAGGCTCAGACGCTCAACAATGATTTGCGGCAACTAAATAATATTTTTTGGGACCGATTAAGTGAAATTGGACATTTCCCCACGGCACACCTGGCGATCTCTCACTGGTTGAAAATCACTGGTTTAGACGATCGGGCTCCGTCGAGTTCATGTGTAACTTTAATTACCATACCTTGATGCCTTTATGAGACGGCGTTACCCTTTAATCCCTCCTAACTTTGGGGTAACTTTAGTTCCTACCTGCAGCTGCGGCTCGGAGGGGAAACGCTGCAACCTGAGAGAGAGAGAGAAGGTGTGCCGGCTTTAAACCGTCATGCTGTCGGTGTTGATTTATAGAGATTATTCCATGAGGAACTGTAGCTCGCTTGTTACTGAAGGGTTTTAATAAGTTAGTTTGCCAGGATTTGAACTTTTGTTCTTCATTACCCACCGCTCACATGGCCTTTGGTCTGCTGCCAATCAAGAATTCAGTGTTCCCAAACTCTAAAGGGACATTATGTGACTATAAAAAATGAAATAGCACATTCACTTCTTTCCAGAAGAAAAGTGGAACTCATGAATAAAACACACCATTGCTCTAACTTATTGTCAATAACTTCAACTTAATCTTAATTACTTCGTACACTGAGGTCTTTTTTCGACAAATTAGCTGGATAAACTATACAAAATATATAATTCAAGCGTTGTTACTTTTAAAAGGCTGCATTTCAGTAAAGTGATGTATTTTTTTATTTTTATTACTTGTTTTTCACAGATCTGATTGTGTAAATATTTTGTTAAAGCACCAATAGCAAACCCGACGATATCTTCATAACACGCATGTTGAGGTAATTGGTAAGTGGGACATGTTGTGTCATTGCACAGCTGTGATGAAGAGTCAATAGAAAAGCTGTTATCGCGAAGGTCAAATTAAAAACACGACGGAGACGTGATGTTTTTTTTCCATTTGAATGGCGGACTCCGCCACCAAAAAAAGGAAAACTACAGAATGCACTGAATAGCTCAAATACATAAATAGTGTCAGAAACATATTGACTCAAAGGTGCGCTGGTCCTTTGTCCTCCTGCCTCCTGCATGGCGAGGTGCACAAAGAGACTTCCTTCCTCATTCGTTCTTCTGAGCGTTACGTAACGGCCATGACACAGGGAGCAGTGTGTGCTTCACGTCAATACAGATAGCCTTCATTATTTATATATGATGGTCATTTCATGTTCTGGTGTGGAGATTGTGACGAGCAGGATCTTTATTTTTAGCTGCTGCAAGAGAGAGAGTTCCTCTTAAATCCTGTGGAAACAGAGAGGAGTGAGGCGAGGCGAGTTTCACAGGATATCCAACACTCGGACGCAGTAACCGGAAGGAATGTTGTAGTCCAGCTCTCTAAGTCGGTCCTGGAGTTCTTTTATGTTTAAAGGATTAAAAACCGGTGTTTTTTTTTAGATGTAAATGGATATCTTGGTGGAAGGATAGATCCAAATAATAAGGTTTTTACCAATAACAGATTGTAAAAGTGCAAAATGACCCACTGCTGTTGGATGAAGTGTTATCAGATTGGTTTAATGACGTTCCTCTTCCTGTGTGTGCCTTCAACTGTGAAGAATAGTAATAAATCATCATAATTTAGTTTAAATATGCGTGGCCTCATGTTGACGTTCACAGTTTTTATCAAGCAAAGGTCTGTGGCTCCATCGACACAGTCAGCGTTCAAACTTAAAGCAATGATCTCGAAAACGTTTTAATATATAATATTTATATAAACACCTATTTTTTTCCCTACTTGTGTGTGTGTACCCGTACCTTTTATTTTCCATCTTCGTTGTCCTTGTTCCTCGGTGTACGTCGAGATTCAGGATCCTTTTTCAATTTAAAAGACAATTTTTCAAGTTTTTCTGAGTACCATTTATTGTGTGTCACTAAAACTAACAGCCGTTATGATAGCGATATTGTTTGTTGACGACAAACATCATACGTGTTCAAACGGAATCAAATAAGTATTTGTCTCGCCATTGACTTCCACACATATCTGCAGGTCCATTGGAAGGGGAGGGTCTTTTCCTCTGTGTGGAGCAGGAGACATCTCCCACTTTGCACCTTTTTTTTAAATGAACGCAGAAAGTTTTCGCTCTGGACTTTTCACTTACGAAAAGTAAAATATAGACAGAGTTATTTAATCTGATTTAATCTGCTGCTTTCAGAGCAAAGTTTCAGCTGAGTGACGATCGCTCTCGTGGTTTTTGCAGACAGGAATGCTTCTGATCTGAGGAATCTTCCCGAGCTGACAGAAATGTGACGAGCGTCTCCGGTTAATCTTCTTAAAGCCGCACGAACTTCTGCATGTGAACGTCTGCGGGCTGGAGAATCTCTTCCGCTGCAGTAGGAACTACAACGTGTAGCCGATGCAGTGCAGACGGGACTTTAAACAAAGTAGATCTCCAGAAAACCTTTTCAATTATTCATCTTTTATCCTCGAGGCTCATGTTTCTATCCCCATCCTCACCTCACAGCCCTGCTGAAGAGGGCGACCGCCTTCGTGACCTTTCACCTCAGAGTGTGTGTGCGTGTGTGAGGCCTTTGTTATGCGTTCAGACTAAGAGCCTTACGTTTGATCTGCAGGTCCCTTGTGCAGCGTGCTGGTGGAGCGCCTTGGTTGCCGGGCGACAGTCATGCTGGGCGGCGTCCTGAGTGGGCTGGGAATGGCCGCCAGTTCCTTCAGCCGGTCGGTGGTGCAGCTCTACATCACCGCCGGGGTCATCACAGGTCAGCAAGCACGCGGAGGATTTATTGTCCGGCTGATTCGAGCTGGACGCTCGGCATTCTGGGGGAGACCAACGGCTGAAATATGGGACGAAAAACACGAACGTTTATAACTTTATAACGCAAAAGTTTGTTAGAGTTGGTCAATCAATTAATGCAAAACCCTTTAATTCCAGTTTATAACAACTTGGGTTTTATTTTAATAGCTTTGGAAAACATTGATGACTAATTTGCTGAGATTTGGGAACATGTCAACAACTTTTACCTCGATGGAAAACGTCATGAGGTCAAGAAAAGATGTGAAGAAGAGTTTATGAGGATTTAGGAAAAGAAATTATAAATATAATCTGAGAAAATGAGTCGTATGTTGTCTACTTAAAGGATTCCTGTCCAAAACTGAATCACATCTCCTGAGAACAATGTTGTAAGTCTTTGTTTTGATCCATAATTTAATTTAATACTAACCTATACTAATACTGGAAGCCCATTTCTGCCACTGTGATAAAAAAATGAAGATCATGTAATTCATAATTATGAGATAGTAAATCGAAATTACGAGATAGTATCTCATAATTATGAGATATTATGAGATAGTAAGTCATATTTGAGATAGTAACTCATAATTATGAGATAATATCTCATAATTATGAGTTAGTAAGTCAAAATTACGAGATAGTATAATTATGATTTACTATCTCATAGTTATGAGATAGTAAGTCATAATTTCTCATAATTATGAGAGTAAGTCGAAATTACGAGATAGTAAGTCATAATTATGAGATACTATCTCATAATTATGACTTACAGGATCTTAATTTGTTTATCACAGTGGTGATACTAAACAGTACATAAGCAGTTGACAGTTACAGAAGGAGCTCTTCTGGTTCCTCCTCTAGAAGTATAAATTAATTTAAAGCGCGTGCCCGCTGCGTCTGGGCCGCGCTCCACAAACTTCCGTCCCCGTCGTCCCGCTCTGACCGTCTCATTTCGTGGTCGCAGGACTGGGCTTCTGCTTCAGCTACCAGCCGGCGGTGACGATCCTCGGCCACTACTTCGTGCGGCGCCGTGCCTTCGCCAACGCCATGTCGTCCACGGGCACGGCGCTGGGCCTGTGCACGCTGCCCTTCCTGGGCAACTACCTGCACACGGAGCTGGGCTGGAGGGGCAGCTTCCTCGTCCTGGGCGGCGTGCTGCTGAACTGCTGCGTGTGCGGCGCCGTGATGAGGCCCCTGCGGGCGCCGGAGCGCCGGGGCCCGCCGCTGATGAACCACGGGCCGCCGCCGCCGCCCGAGGAGAAGAAGAAGAGCGCCGGGAAGGAGGGCGGCCGGATGAGACGGACGTGGAGCTGCCTGGCGGCTTCTCTCAGCAAACACATGGCCTTCGACCAGCTGCGCCACAACCCCCGCTACTGCGCGTTCGCCATCGGCATCACCTGGATGATGCTCGGCTTCTTGGTGCCGCTGGTGTACCTGGTGGCCTACGCCACGGACAACGGCATGGAGCAGAGCCGCGCCGCGCTGCTGCTCTCCATCCTGGGCCTGGTGAACATCGTGGTGCGGCCGCCCTTCGGCGTCATCTTCAGCATGCCCTGGTTCAAAGGGCGCCACATCTACGTCTTCGCCTGGGCGCTGCTGGTCAACGGGCTCAGCAACAGCATCTGCTGCGTGGGGCCCGGCTTCCCCGTGCTGCTGGCGTACGTGACGGTGTACGGGCTCTCCATGAGCGTGGTGGGCTCCCTGATGTTCACCGTCCTCATGGACGTGGTGGAGATGAGCCGCTTCCCCTCGGCGCTGGGCCTGCTCGCCATCATGGAGAGCGT
The DNA here is from genome assembly GCA_038501785.1 of Myoxocephalus aenaeus. Classification (NCBI taxonomy): domain Eukaryota; kingdom Metazoa; phylum Chordata; class Actinopteri; order Perciformes; family Cottidae; genus Myoxocephalus; species Myoxocephalus aenaeus. The sequence continues at coordinate 120,817 of JBAMJR010000267.1, forward strand.
CACGCTGCTCGTCGGGCCTCCGCTGGCAGGTAACGAGGGCGAGGAGGGAGGGAGGATACACGGCGGGAAAATGTGGGACGCACTCGCATCACAGATGGAGCAGATAGAGTTTACCTCAGCTGGTTTTACAGGCTTCAGGCTTCAGGTACAAACAGCTGTATTAAAATCCCCCTGCGCCTATTATCAGACAAAAAACAACAACATATCATCTCCGGAACCACATCGTTGTTTAACTTCATTTAAATTGCTACAATACCTCAACCCTTGTGAGAAGAGACATCTGGTGTGAAACATAATTAAAGTAACTGTTAAGTTTAAGTATTTACGTAAACTCAATTTTTGAACCGAACGACACAGTTTTTTGACTGAAACTCCTTTGAACACCCACATGCTGTGTTCTATTATGATTTGCTTGTTGCAGATTCCAATTCTTTAGGTCCTAATCTTTCTAAAAAGCTGTCTTATTAGTACGTGGGCTGTTGTTAGGGCACCATAATACAGTTTGAGGAGGCATTTTTGGGAAATCTTGCTCATATCGAGCTGGATGTTCATCGTTATGATCAAAATATCTTTCAAAAGTGATTTTTTTTTTTGCCGATTTAAAAATTAATTTTTTTTCCAAAGACTTTGTTACATACAAATACATACAATAAACACAAGTATTGGAATTAATTTGGGGGTTCCTACGACAACTCAAACACAGGGAAAAAGAGAAAAAAAGGCCTAGAGCCAAAATTGGTTCCAGGTGTTTAAAGGTTTAATAGAAGAGCTGCTCTGGAGGAAGACATCAACAAAACCAGTAAAGACACCACATTACTTACTCATAGTACACTGCAGTTAGTGCACTTTTCTGTTTACTACTAAAGGACATTTTTTTCCAGTCATTGCAAACACTTAGAACATGAGAGAAAAAGTCAAATGTCCTGGAAAATCTGTTTTTACTTTTGCTAAGAATGATCTGCAGCGGGCTAAATGTCCAGCAGCATATTATTAGAATGTGTTGCTGCTCTGGGTTCTGCTGCGTAAACACTGAACGCCCCACCCCGAGTCACATGGGAGCGCATGCAGGTTTTATGACATAACACTGCTTCCCCTGCTTGCTTTTGATAACGGTAAACTGGCTTTGAGCGTTGTGTAGAAGTCTATGCTTTAAGGCCGAAACTAACGATTATTCTAATAATCGATTAATCTGTCGATTTCATTTTTCGATTAATCGGATAGAAAAACTAAAAAAGGATTCATTCATTTAAATAAAGTGCACACTCTCCCTTTGTTCAGACACTTTGCGATGCAAACATGTGAGCATGTCCGCATGCTCCTGCCTCAGGCTCACTCTTTTCTTGGAGGCTATGTTTTTCTTGGGTGTGGACGTCCTCAGCTTCGCCTGCTCTATCCTCTTCTTCACCATCAGAACCAAGGAGTGAGTCAAGTAGAGCGGCTAGAGGTGTTGATTCAGTGGCGGTAGTATCGGTGGAGCTGACGCTGCTGCTGCCGTCTTCCTTCTCTCTGCAGAAAGTGTTAGCATGCCGCTGCTCACCTGGGCCAACCGGTTACGACCTGTCGCACAATAATCTATAATAGTCTATGCTTCATGTGTTAAAGCTGCATTCTCTCTCCTGACCACCAGGGGGCGACTCCTCTGGTTGTATAGAAGTCTATGCTTCATGTGTTAAAGCTGCATTCTCTCTCCTGACCACCAGGGGGCGACTCCTCTGGTTGTATAGAAGTCTATGCTTCATGTGTTAAAGATGCATTCTCTCTCCTGACCACCAGGGGGCGACTCCTCTGGTTGTATAGAAGTCTATGCTTCATGTGTTAAAGCTGCATTCTCTCTCCTGACCACCAGGGGGCGACTCCTCTGTTTGTATAGAAGTATATGCTTCATGTGTTAAAGCTGCATTCTCTCTCCTGACCACCAGGGGGCGACTCCTCTGGTTGTATAGAAGTCTATGCTTCATGTGTTAAAGATGCATTCTCTCTCCTGACCACCAGGGGGTGACTCCTCTGGTTGTATAGAAGTCTATGCTTCATGTGTTAAAGATGCATTCTCTCTCCTGACCACCAGGGGGCGACTCCTCTGGTTGTATAGAAGTCTATGCTTCATGTGTTAAAGATGCATTCTCTCTCCTGACCACCAGGGGGTGACTCCTCTGGTTGTATAGAAGTCTATGCTTCATGTGTTAAAGATGCATTCTCTCTCCTGACCACCAGGGGGCGACTCCTCTGGTTGTATAGAAGTCTATGCTTCATGTGTTAATGATGCATTCTCTCTCCTGACCACCAGGGGGCGACTCATCTGGTTGTATAGAAGTATATGCTTCATGTGTTAAAGCTGCATTCTCTCTCCTGACCACCAGGGGGCGACTCCTCTGGTTGTATAGAAGTCTATGCTTCATGTGTTAAAGGTGCATTCTCTCTCCTGACCACCAGGGGGCGACTCCTCTGGTTGTATAGAAGTATATGCTTCATGCATTAAAGCTGCATTCTCTCTCCTGACCACCAGGGGGCGACTCCTCTGGTTGTATAGAAGTATATGCTTCATGTGTTAAAGCTGCATTCTCTCTCCTGACCACCAGGGGGCGACTCCTCTGGTTGTATAGAAGTCTATGCTTCATGTGTTAAAGCTGCATTCTCTCTCCTGACCACCAGGGGGCGACTCCTCTGGTTGTATAGAAGTCTATATAAATGACTCTACTTCTCTCTTGATGTATTCCCTCAGTAAACGTTGTAAACATGAGTTTATGTCTCAATCTCTAGTCTTAAGTCTTGCATATTGTACACATTGATATCAGTAGAGAAGGTACAGAGACCCTGTGTGACCTTCAGGTGACCTTCAGTGTATTTCTGCATGTGCTCTGCTCGTGTTTCTGCTCGTGTGTGTTACGTGAACGGTAACATGGCAGGAATAGAGAACTGGAGGCCGTAAATAACACAATGTTCTCAGTCAGCTCAGCCGCCTCGTCTCAGGTGACGGTTATGATCCGGCGTGTTTATCTGCTGTCACGAGTCACAACGAGGTCTAAACAGTGAGACTGGGTTTGCTCCTCCGTGTGGTCACACACAACTGAAGGAAAGAAAAAGAAAGGGGGACACACTTTTTACAGAGTTTCTCCGTTTTTTTTAAATGAAGGCAAATATCCGTTCTTCGGTTTTCATTTACAGTTGCAAACTTTATTTCTCATGTGTTGAATTCTGCATTTGCATGCAGGCAAAGTTCCCTGTTTGCATGTTCAGCTGACGTGTGCAGCGACTAACAGACTCAGTGATTCACAAACGTTTTGGCTTCTGATCCCTTAAGATGAAGGAATGTGTATAATTTTGAATGGTTGCATGTTTCCACCAGCTGGGACAACTTAAACCCAATATTTTCCCCCTCTTGCTTAATTTGAACCATTTTCACAAATCAAATATTCTAAGAATTCACAAATATTCTGTTTAACTCACGACGTCTTGGGAACCACTGCTCTATTAATTATTCTGAGTTAATTAATCTGCAATTAACTCTCTATTTTTCCTTTAATAAATACCAATGTATTATGGTGTTGAACTTTTTATTTACATTTTTAACAAAATAGAACAGTCTTCATAAGATCTCAAAAAACAAGGCACACGGAAAAAATAATAGCAATAATAGTAGTAATAATTTAGCTAGTGAATACATATTTAAATAAATATATAAGGAAAAATATATTTGTGTGTGTGTGTGTGTGTGAAAAGAGGTGCGCATAGATATATATATATATATATATATATATATATATATATATATATATATATATATATATATAATATATATATATATATATATATATATATATATATCTATGCGCACCTCTTTTCTTTTCTTTATATATATATATATATATATATATATATATATACACACACACACACACAAATATATTTTTCCATATATATTTATTTAAATATGTATTCACTAGCTAAATTATTACTACTATTATTATTGCTATATACATATATATATATATATATACACAAATATATATACATACACAAATATATATATTTAAATAGAATAAATAAATAAAATAAATGAATAAAATAAATAAAATAAATAAAATAAATAAAATAAATAAAATAAATAAAATAAATAAAATAAATAAAATAAATAAAATAAATAAATAATATTAATAATGAAACAAACAAACACACTTTTATAAACACCACATTTAAAAGCCTTTTCAGAAACCTTTTGAGGATAAACATTGATGTAAATCAAGAAAATAACCTGAATCTGATGATTTCTTCTCGTTGCTGCAGGCGCCCTGATCGACAGGACGGGTCAGTACTTCCACGTCTTCGTCACCTGCAGCGCCATCGTCTCCTCCTCCGCCGTCTTCCTCATGGCGGCGTTCTACTGGCTGGACACGAGGGACAGGAGGTTGTCAGAGCAGGGTCAGGCGTCCGCGCTGCCCGAACCGGCGAGGCCTTCTGTGGACGTGGCTCCCGGCTGCCAGTACAGCAGCGTCCCCACAGAGGGAGACAAAGACAAAGACAAGGACAAGGACAAGGACAAGGCCAACGGGGTGGAGAACATCTCCAGCATGTGAACAGCCGCTCACACACACTCTGGTGAATGAGTCAGATCCTACATACCAAAATGAAAAGAGGTGCACTTACAGCTACGACGCGATTGTACTATTTATTGCCAAAATGCTGCTGATCGTATTTCATGTTTGGCTCATCAAGCCAAGTTACACACATGCTCCTTTTTATTGATTTAAAAATCATTATTCAAGGAGCGTTTAAAGATGAGTTCATTGTGGTTGTGCTGAAAAAACCCAACAGGAATAGGAATGGCTGAACTCCCAGTGAGTAGGAAGTCACTCCAAGTTATTTTATTAAGAGTTAAAGTTTACGTCTGGTTTTATTTTTCTATATTTTTCCGAGCTGCCTGGCCTCAAATGTGCAACGTGCAAAATGAATTAGTTTTATTAAACACAAATGTGTCGGGGATGTTTCCCTCCTGAAAGAATAGGAATAGAGGGCTGCAGGAATGAGTCTCGCAACCAGGAAACCAGGACTCCTCTGGTTGTATAGAAGTATATGCTTCACGTGTTACAGCTGCATTCTCTCTACTGACCACCAGGGGGCGACTCCTCTGGTTGTATAGAAGTCTATGCTTCATGTGTTAAAGCTGCATTCTCTCTAATGTCCACCACGGGGTGACTCCTCTGGTTGTATAGAAGTCTATGAGAAAATGACTCTACTTCTCTCTTGATTTATTCCCTGACATGTTACGAGTGAAAGTCCTGCATTAAAAACTTTTACTTCAGTAAAAGTACAAAAGTATTTACACCAAAACATATATAAGTACCAAAAGTAAAAATACTTATTTTGCAGAATGAAAAATGTCATCAGTGATAGAAATAATGAAGTACATTTACTCTACTTCAGTATAGTAGTAATAATTATTTAACTGTTGGTCTTCTCGTGGCGATCAGAATAATATAGAATATCTCCAGACTTATCCTTTAATATGAATAACTAAAGAAACATTACAGTCGGCCTTTAATCAGTCGTAAACAGCAGGATATGTAGTAAATGACGGTGTTTCGTCATCTTAAATATCTTTAAAGTAGAAAGATGTTTTTCCTATGCGTTGTGGAGACATTGAACGCAGCACGCTGAGCACATTACACCCCTGTGGATGAGAAGCGGTCGCTTTAGATCACTGTTTGTGTCCACTGTTCAAGATGAACACACGTCCTTTAGAAGCAGATTTATCACGTTGTCGTGTATTTTTAGGTGCTTCTCACGCTTCTCATTCCTGAATGGAACAGTGCCTTTTTTTTTGTAGAACACCGGATCAAATCCGAACCGTTTTCAGGAGGATGGAAGACGATGATTTCTTGTTGCCAGCAGGACGAGGGCTTCAGAGTTTTATGACGTTTACCTTCAGTCACAATCAGAGGTTTTATGCGACAGTCGCATCGTTTGATCCGTTTCATGACGAACGGGACGAAAAAATAAATCTAATTTTTTTTTCAGGTGTGAACTGTAAAGTGGCTGCAATGTGAGAATGTAATTTTTTGAATGGGCTGTCTTGTTTTAGGCCAAATTATACGTTTTTTTCTTTTTTAAATAAAGTCTTTATTTATACATTATGATCAGGGGAAAAATAAATGTTTGAATATCAAAGTGGTCTTTGTTTTTGTTTTTTTACGTGTGAATCCAATCCAACCTAAAATCAAATTAGCTCCACGCTGCTACATTACAGTGATGAACACGTTCATGCATCAATACTTACAATCCAATAATATACTCTGAAATGTACTTGTGGGGGAAGTATTCAGATCTTTTACTTGATTAAAAGTAATAATATTACAGGGTAGAAATACTTATGTTACAAATAAAATACCTGCATTTAATTTACTTAAGTAAAAGTACAAAAGTATCCACATCAAAATATATTTTAAGCATCAAAAGTATTCATTATGCAGGGTGGCCCATTTCAGAGTAATATGTATATCACATTACTGGAAGTATTGTTGCAGTGATGTGTCATTACTTTTTGTTTTTAGAGTCTCATTTCATCTTAACTTTTATAATACATCCTAATTTATTTGTTGATTATATTTTATATCATTAATTTGCAGAGTAGTAACTGATGTTTTAAACAAATGTAGTGCAATAAAGCAGCACTTAAGTACTCAAATTAGTAGCATTTAATTATTTCCATCACTGCTTTAAATATTTTGTTCTGCTTTATTTGTATTTTTTTGTACTTTAAATGTTATAATTCTCATACTATTTGCACTTTTACTGAAGTAAATTGTTGAACGCAGGACTTACATGTAAAGTGTATCAGTGAAACATTTAACATTTTATGAATGATAACTTAAAAAAAGAAAGAAAAGAAGACCACATGTAAACTGTATTTCAAGGAAAAATGTAATTTCCATTGTGTGAAAACGTAATACCTAATATCGATACATACCCCCTCGGAAGGTACCTCTTCCTAAATCAGTCAGCATCTCATTAATTTAGTTAAATTTATGAATGCAAATGTTTTTATAGATGTATCGCGTTCACCGGAAGTGTGCTCTTATTTTGAAATAATTTCCTATACGCTCCTACCGTAATGCCTATATACGCTCCTAACGTAATGCCTAGTGTATACGCTCTTACCGTAATGTCTAGTATATACGCTCCTAACGTAATGCCTATATACGCTCCTAACGTAATGCCTAGTGTATACGCTCTTACCGTAATGGCTAGTATATACGCTACTGACGTAATGCCTATATACGCTCCTAACGTAAGGCATATATACGCTCTTACCGTAATGTCTAGTATATACGCTCCTAACGTAAGGCATATATACGCTTTTACCGTAATGTCTAGTATATACGCTCCTAACGTAAGGCATATATACGCTCTTACCGTAATGTCTAGTATATACGCTCCTAACGTAATGCCTATATACGCTCTTACCGTAATGTCTAGTATATACGCTCCTAACGTAAGGCCTATATACGCTCTTACCGTAATGTCTAGTATATACGCTCCTAACGTAAGGCATATATACGCTCTTACCGTAATGTCTAGTATATACGCTCCTAACGTAAGGCATATATACGCTTTTACCGTAATGTCTAGTATATACGCTCCTAACGTAATGCCTAGTGTATACGCTCTTACCGTAATGTCCAGTATATACGCTCCTAACGTAAGGCCTATATACGCTCTTACCGTAATGTCTATATACGCTCTTACCGTAATACCTGGTATACACGCGCACCCCGTGCGGGCTGCTTTGCTTGACTGCCGTCTGAAAGTGAAAGTAAAAGTCGGCTGGCTAACCGTGGACGGCTCGGAGAAGGAAAACCGCACCGTAAGGTCCTTAAATTACTCTTTATAGCCTCAACTACGTGGCCGTATTAATGCGCGACGTGTTTAGTGTAACCACTAAGAAGCAACGCGGGACAGAAGCGACCGAAACGAAGTTATTAACGAGTGCTGTAAAGGTATAACAACCATATAGCTAGCTACAGTGACGTCACGTATCAAAACGCACGTTTCCACACCAGAAAAACAGAAAAGACGGGATTTAATGTGCGCGTTACGTCACCTGTTGGTGTTTTCACTCTGGCGCTGTGATCGAAGTACAACTGCGAAGTGCTTGTGTGTTTTATGCCAACGGCACTTTATACTTCTATTCTACAGTGCTTGAGTACATTTACTCCCTAAGTACAGTACTTGAGTACATGTACCCCCTAAGTGCAGTACTTGAGTTTCATATTCTACCAAAGTACAGTACTAGAGTACCTGTAGTCCCCAAGTACAGTACTAGAGTACCTGTAGTCCCCAAGTACAGTACTAGAGTACCTGTAGTCCCCAAGTACAGTACTTGAGTACATATTATACCCAAGTACAGTACTTGAGTACATATTATACCCAAGTACAGTACTTGAGTTTCATATTCTACCTAAGTACAGTACTAGAGTACATGTAGTCCCCAAGTACAGTACTAGAGTACATGTAGTCCCCAAGTACAGTACTTGAGTACATGTATGCAGAACTTTAACGGTACTTGTGTTGTATTGTATTGTTTATTCTAAGTTATTAATGTTATTTATTGTATCATACAAACAGAAGCCCACAGTATAAGACACCAAAAATCCCATTAACATCAACTTCTCACATCTAGATATAATGTATTATTGTACAGCTACTTTTAAAATATCGAGTACAAAAACCTCAAAATTGTACCTAAATCCAGTAATTGATAAGCAGTACTTCCCTCCTTCAGTAAACTAACAGAAACATCCGTTCCTTTGTCAGACTCGACCTCCTGCATCTCGTCCCCCAGAAGGAAAATGGTGGGCGTGGCGGCGCGGGGCGTGTTCCTCCTCCTCTTGGACGCGGCGCTGCGTTTGGCGCTGTGGGCCGGTCTGGTGCAGCTGAAGTGCTCCGGTTGCGGCGGCGGGCTGGCGGGCGCGTGGGCCTTCGCGGCCGTAAAGTGGGCCGCGCTCCACTTTTTCGCCTCCTTGCCGACGGGCGCTCCGCCTCCTGGCGCGCTCCGCCGGCTGGCGGCGCTCCTCTGCCTCCTGGCTCCCGTGTTCGAGAGCGGACGCGCCCTCGTGACCCCGGGGCCGTACGCCGGGCCGCCTCCCGACCTCCGCACGCCGCTCCTGGGCCCCGCGGCCGCGGCGCTGGCCTGCCTGGTTTGGGAGAAGTTCCTCTGCGGTGGATCGCCGGTCGCAAAGCGGGGCGCTAAACTGGACGCCGGGCGGCTGCTCGTGAGGATGCTGAAATACTTCAAACCGGACACCTTTTACCTGATGGCAGCTTTCACCTTCCTCCTCTTAGGGGTCGTCTGTAAGTGAAACGTGGACACGCATTATATTTTATATGTTTCACTTATGCCACACAATTAAATGACATGTTTAGAAGTTGTTTCCTGAAACCGGTGCACAGTAAAAAGTGAATTGTTTTTATATCTATTTAAAGGTTTAGACATTGCGTCAGTATATTTACATTTAAGACGTACACCACAGATGTATTTATCATTTCCTGTGTACCGTAAAAGTCGGGTTACAAGCCGCTACTACCTTCGGTGGGTGTCCCAGCTGTAGCAAGCTAAGCGCTGCTGCTAGTTCTCCGCTAGTTCTCTGCTAGCTCTCCGCTAGTTCTCCGCTAACTCCCCGCTAGTTCTCCACTAGGTCTCCGCTAGTTCTCCACTAGCTCTCCGCTAGTTCTCCGCTAACTCCCCGCTAGTTCTCCGCTAGGTCTCCGCTAGTTCTCCACTAGCTCTCCGCTAGTTCTCCGCTAACTCCCCGCTAGTTCTCCGCTAGGTCTCCGCTAGTTCTCCACTAGCTCTCCGCTAGTTCTCCGCTAACTCCCCGCTAGTTCTCCACTAGGTCTCCGCTAGTTCTCCGCTAGTTCTCCGCTAACTCCCCGCTAGTTCTCCGCTAGGTCTCCGCTAGTTCTCCACTAGCTCTCCGCTAGTTCTCCGCTAACTCCCCGCTAGTTCTCCGCTAGGTCTCCGCTAGTTCTCCACTAGCTCTCCGCTAGTTCTCCGCTAACTCCCCGCTAGTTCTCCGCTAGGTCTCCGCTAGTTCTCCACTAGCTCTCCGCTAGTTCTCCACTAGCTCTCCGCTAGTTCTCCGCTAGTTCTCTGCTAGCTCCCCGTTAGTTCTCCGCTAGGTCTCCGCTAGTTCTCTGCTAGTTCTCCGCTAGCAGCAACTGGGAGCTAGCAGCAACTGGGAGCTAGCAGCAGCAGCGCTAGCTTGCTACAGCGGGGACACCTACTGAAGGTAGTAGCGGCTTGTAACCCGACTTTTACGGTACATTTACATTTAAAATGTACACCACAGATGTATTTATCATTTCCTGTGTTCCTAACACGATTCATTCATTCATCTCTCCTGACAGGCGACACATTCATCCCTTGGTACATGGGCAAGGTCATCGATATGCTCAGAGGTCAAGTGCTTCAAACCGGCTTCTGTTATGCAATTGGACAGCTGGCACTCGTCTCTCTTGGAAGGTAACGACATGAAACTGTTTGTGTTTTACTAAGAACAACAAAACGATTACTAATTATTTTTTTAACGTCTCTTTCTCAACAGCTCTCTGTTCTCTGGCTTGAGAGGAGGAATCTTCATGTGCACGCTGGCCCGACTGAACAAGAGGCTGAAGCGGCTGCTGTTTCACACGCTCCTGCAGCAGGAAGTGCACTTCTTTGAGGAGAACAACCCCGGTGAGAGCAACACGCAAGTCGAGGATTCAAAGATCATTCGTTGTCTTTATGCAACACAAAGAAATTCAGTATTTGCCCGTTTGTAACGCAACAAACATGCGATGGACGAAACAAAAACAGATTCCTGTCGTTCACGAGGAATCTAAACGGCAGGGACAAAAACAATTCTCTGGGCGGATAGATGTGGCCGACGTCTTCACATTAACTATTCAACATGAGGTAAACTGTCGCACCAAAAGCATCATGATGTAAACGCAGAGCTCAGCTCCTCTCCTCAAAACCTATTTGGTAAAACGTAAAAAAAACATTCCAGGAAAATGTTGAGGCTGCACCCAAAGACCGGCGGCCATGTTTGTTGTTTACGTTTTCCCTGAACCCTCGTGCACTTAGCGGGAATGCAACTCCATGTCCGTGCGTGTGGATGTTGAGAATCGGGACAATGTCGTGTCGAAGGACAGGAACACGAACTGTTTCCACAAGAGCTGGAATATCATTATTGTCTGCTGTCTACTGAGCATCAGTGATATCAAAGGATATTAAAAGACAAAACACACCCTGCATTTCGTTGCAGAACCCCTCCTGTACAACGGCAATAAATAACCTTGTGACCTCTACCCAGAACGCTCTTCAACGCTGCCTTTTGTCCCCCTCCCCCGCCCAGGAGGCCTCTCCTCCCGCCTCCACTCGGACGTGGACCGGATGGGCCGCACGGTGGCGCTGAACGCCAACGCTCTGGTCCGCAGCACCTTCAAAAGCGGCCTCATGCTCAAGTTGATGTCCAGCCTGTCCTGGGAGCTCACGGCGCTCACCTGCATCGAGATGCCGCTCCTGGCCGTCATTCAGAACAAATACATCTCCGTGTCTAAGGTAGGTGGGATGGGACTGACACCGGACTACAGACACTTTACTTGTCGTCGCGATTTTTCGTTGTTTTGCAAAAGTATTCCCGGTTGTCAGCGACATTTTTAATCATTTTAAATCAAAGATTTTTAGTTTGTTCATTGTGTTGAAGTGTCAGTTTATCTGAACGTCAGTGTTCAGGATCTCATCAGTAATGAGGGGATTCTGCTGTTGGCTTCTCTGGCTATGGATGGATGGATGGATGGATGGATGGATTGATTGGAATGGATGGATGGATTTTGATGGATGGATTGATTGGAATGGATGGATGGATGGATGGATTGGAATAGATGGATGGATTGGAATGGATGGATGGATTGGAATGGATGGATCGAGATGGATGGATGGATTGATTGGAATGGATGGATGGATTGGAATGGATGGATTTGGATGGATGGATTGGAATGGATGGATGGATGGATTTGGATGGATGGATTGGAATGGATGGATGAATATTCATCTCCAAGGGGAAATTAGTTTGTCACAGTGACAAGCAAGGTTACATAGAACAAATATTGGAATGAAAATACTCAATATATACAACAAAACTCAATATATACAACAAATTAGCAGAGCGTATTCATTTAGGAATACATTTTGGCCTCTAATAAGACAGTTTCATACTGTTCTTCACTGCTCAGGTGATAATGGTTCATAGTTCATTGACACAGGTTCATAAAGACAGCTGAATTATTTTGCCGTTACAGTAAAACATGAACACATAGTGGTGCTCTCAGTCACCAGTAGGTGGAGCTCCAACACATAAATACAATACAGATGTGACACTTGTGTATGTGCAGTTTGACCGTCTGTCTCTTATCAGGAATTTAAAGAGCCAGTGTGTCGGATCTGGAGGAATCTAGTGGTGAGGTTATAAATTACAATCTTCTTAAACTTTTGCTGTGTTTCAAGCGTGTCGGAGAGCGACAGTGGCCGACGCCAAAAGAACAAACGTCTAAAAACATGTCTTCAGGGTGATATTTGATGGTGCGAAATTCAAAATTCAGAGCTCTTATCTTTGCTTCCACACGTCCGGCTGCTGGCAGCTAACAATTCAAACAATGCAACAGCGCTGACGGAGCTAACCGCGTTTACATTTCTACTTTCTGTTTGTACTTTATCTACACAATGAAACTCACAGCAGGTTCAGGAGGTTTTGTTTTTGAGCGGCATCGAGACCTCGGTAGTTGAAGGGTTTTGTTCCTTTAAAGGAAACTAATACAACGGTCTCCTGTCTTTGGCATCCAGGAGCTGAAAGAGCAGATCCAGGACTGCCACGCAAAGAACAAAGACCTGGCTCTGCAGACCATCGGCGGGATCCGTACGGTGCGCGGCTTCAAGGGCGAGAAGGAGGAGCTGAGGAGGTACAGCGAGGCTCTGGACCACATGTGTGCCGTGAAGACGCGATCGGGGATCTACAGCGCCGTCTTCCTCTTGATACGGAGGGTAAGAGGTCACGGGAGTTTATGTGTGGGGCTCATTCCCACCTGGAAAGAACAAACAAATATATGGAAACCAAGTTAGGAGCGATAGAAATATAGAAAAACTGTTCATGAGACAGACATCGACTCAAAGTTTACATCCAAATTATATTTTTTATTAATGAGACAATAACTAATTTCCACTGTTTTGGTCAAATTTCAGATTTACAAGGTAAATCAATGTTTACAACATAAACAAGGTCTATGATATAGTCATAATTATAAATATTAAGTCCTAATGTCAGTCTGGTCAAGTCAGAATTATGAAATGGTGGCAAACGCTTGACTTTCCATATAAAAAATATGAAATACAAATTATTAGACAATTAGTCTTTTACTCATTTAAATCAAAATTATGAGTTAATAATTGAAAACTATTAGATAACATGTCAAAGGCTTTAACGTAACATAAGTTAAAATTCTGAGATACTAATTTGTATCCAATAATTGTGACTGAGAAAGTAAAAATTGTGACATAGTAACTAATTATTTTCTATATTTTATAGTCTTCTCAAACACGCTTCATTTAATTTTTTTCTTGGCGGGACCGGTCCTCCGTACGTGTCGCTCCAATAATGTAAAAAAAAGTTGCATGTGTGATTTCTGTTGCTCCATGTGTTTGTTGTTGTTGTTGTTGTTGAGTTAAGCTACGATGTGGGTGACCCCCTCCCCCCCCTGCAGCTGGTGAGTCTGGGCATCAAGGTCCTCATGCTGGTTCAGGCCCGCGCTCTCATCTCCTCGGGCTGCCTCAGCATCGGGAGTCTGGTCTCCTTCTTCTTGTACCAGAAGCCCATGACCAACAACCTGAGGGTGAGCGGCGAACACGCATCGTCACATGTTTAAGTTGGCTCCGCCCACCGGTGACGAGGACTTCTCTGTTGCGGTCGCAGGAGATCATGTATTGCTACGGAGAGACGCTGTCCACGGTGGGCGTCATCTCCAAAGTCTTCAGTTACCTCGACAGAGCGCCGAAGCGCCAGAAGGACGGCCGGCTGGCTCCCGAGGAGCTGGAGGGGAGAATCGTCTTCCGGAACGTCACCTTCACGTATCCCTCCGCCGCCGAGGACAACCCGG